>JAVCKT010029280.1:17744-49389 GCA_032273925.1 Rhynchotus rufescens | reverse complement strand
GAGGAGAGGAGAGGAGAGGAGAGGAGAGGAGAGGAGAGGAGGGCTGCCTTGCATCTAGGCCACGTCCATAAAAACAGACAAGGAAATGAGGAAATAGCACAAAATCATGCTTATTTATAAAGAGTTTTATTTTATATTTGTGTACAACAAATATATGAAAACAAATTTAATTTGAAAAAATGTATATTTGATTTCTTAAAAGTATTGAACTCTTTTAAGGAAAGCTTTATAGTTATTAAAAAGGCTCTGGAGGCTAAAATTATACTTGGATAGATATATGCATGTGTACATATATATATATATAAAACATGTGCAATTTTTTATATATATAATATATATAAATAATTTGTGACTTTTACATGATATTTTAAGGTATGCTATTTAAAGTAGCAATAGAGATTATAAAATATAGTTTGCTATTTCTACATCATTTGCATTCAGCTTTATAAGCATCTAGACAGTGCAAAAATTTAACATACAGAAATATTCTCTACATTGTGCTCAGCTCCCAGCTTTCCTCTGTTGTGACCACAACCAGACCCGACTATATTTGGTGTGTTTAATACCAGCCCTTACTAGCATCTTCTAAGAGCAGCAAAAGGAAATCTGCCTTACCCTGCACTGTGCTGTGGTATATTTTGTGCAAGAGAGAACAATGCATTTCCTATGTTAAATGGTCTAACTCCCAGAGATCACATACACCTCACCATATTGACTCATTTCATTGCACTCCATATCCTGCAAAAATAAATCTCCTGCAGGACAGCATACATTACTGCATACTGAAGTTTAAGTAATATATTTCTTTAACATAAGGCAGAAAGTCACTGAAATTCGATAACACTTTAAATCCAACGGCAATCTGGAATTAAACCACATTTATGCACCACATTTTTATAGATGCTGCCTTTTTTTATGTTGATGTCAGAAAAATGTGGTAGAGAAAACTCACTTTTCTTTAAATAAAGGCAGGGAATAAGAGCAGTGCTGTAAGGAATTGCTGAGAAGCAATGGGACCCGGAGAAAGCCGACTGCCTGGAAACACAAAGGTCAGTCTGCACAACCTTTCCTGCTGCTGCTGCTGAGCAATTCCTTGCAGGACATCTGGGGGAATACTCACGTGAAGCAGTGCTCGCTCCCACAGAGCCCGAATGTTTTAGCTCCATTTAGCCTCTTTATTTGCATCTAGTCTACGTTAAGGCGTTATGTGCATTTTTCAGGCCTTCCTCATATTGTTAAAAAAGACAACTTTGACCATTCTGTGCACTTTTGGAGTAGCTCCGTTTTAACTAAAGGATGTTTGTACTTCGGGTAATTTGTTTATTATCACTGACATAAAAGCCTCAATCCCGTTTCCATTAAAAACAGTCGTCGTTTCTCTCCTACAGGAAACAAAATTGTATCTAAATATGTCAGTCGCTAAGTTTGCTAATAGAAGTAAATACTATATCTGGTAAGTCACTCAACACTTAAAGGCAAAGTGGTGTTAGCTAATACTGCATCGTTACAGATTTTATTAAACAAAATCTAAGAGCATTTCTGAAAAAAGAAAAAAAAACCTGCGGGGCAGCCTATGGTCACAATGTGAAAAACCCTGGGGCCTTGCCAGCCTTTTTCTTTTTCCTATTCCCTTGTTAAATCAGCTCTCTCACTCATGACCCGCACTGTAGCTACCCAAAATAAAGGCTGGGGCCATGTAGGCATCCCCTGTCCAGACAGCTTAAATTTAAGTTTGGATACTTCAGAAGGGTGTCCCGCTTCCTGCTGCATTCCTAAGCCCCCTGTTAGCTGAAACTGTCGTGTTCCTGAACCCTTGTAGCGAGCAACAAGACAAAGAGCCAAGTGTCATGCCTCATCTTCTTCAGTTCTCAAGTTTATCTTTGCACTTGTCTATATAATGACCCCCTGCAGATTTCAACTTTAATTCAGATCTGAGCTGCAGTTGCAGAACAGGCCTCCCAAAAAAGACAGAGTCTCATTAGTGACCTGCGTAAGTGAGCCTTACTAGTTAAAACCGTGATTTAAATACTGAACAAAGGGGAAAAATAGATGCTGAGACAGCGTCTGCATCTGTTCAACCACAGCCTTGAAATTTGGGCTGTACATTAGCCAAAGGATGGGCTTCCCATCTCAGCTTCCTTTCTCCATTGGGAAGGAACAGCCATGAGCACAGGTTTTTGCAGGGTGCGGTTGATCCTGGAGGAGGGTTGAACACATACGACCAAGGGCTGCATGCCTCGCAAGTCAGGACAAAGCAGGGACGTGCTGGCAGTTCAGCATTTCCTTATGCCCAGAGCTTTCCTATAGACCAATGAGAGCCGCAATTCCCACCTCCCAGCCAGAAGGAAAATTGTTCAAACCTAGGGTAACACTGCACTAAAAGAAACTAATAACTAACGGTGCCAAAGCCTCTTGATTTAAGGATTCCCCAAAGTAATTTCCAAAAACAAAAGAAAAGGAAAACCTGTGGATTCAGTCAACACATTCTAAAATCCAATTACATAGTAAAATGCACTGGCGAGCAAGGCCTCAAATTCAAGGAAAGGAGGATTTAAAAGGATGGTGCAACACAGTTTCAAGCTTTTAAACATTCTTAGGCTAAAGGATAGCAGGCAATTTGGAAAACATTCCCTGTAAGCTGCGCGGGCTGCGGCCAGCTTCCTGCAGGCCTTGCTGTGCGCTACAGCTCCGCGTGGCCTGTCTGGGCAGGACGGGCGGGAGCGCTGCCCTCTCCCGCGCCGCTCTCGCCGGCCGCTGCGAAGGACAACGCCGCCGAGTTTGTGCAGTAGCGTTTCCCAGTGGGACGAGGTCCGTCGTCGAAAATATGGCCCAGGTGAGCGCCGCACTGGAACAGAACAAGCGGGTGTCACTGTGCGCCTGCCCAGCGTGGGGGCACCCCGCTCGGCCATTCCCCACGGGATTCGGAGCTGCACGGACAAGGGCGACGCAGGAAACCTGGGGCACCGTGGGCTCCTGGGGTTCGTGTTGTGCTACTTCACACGTCCAGCTGGGCAGTTACTTCTGGAAAGGCACCTGAGTGCGACGGTCTCACGGGGGGAGCTCAGGTGAAAGCGGTGGCGAGGGCAGCACTGCCCACATCTCACACCCCTGCAAGCCTAATCCCACTGGGAAGGGGGACCCGAGGTCCCGGCATTCCTCATCTTGCAGCCGCCTGCCACTCCCCTCACAGAGAAACTTCCACCCGCCTGGCAATGCCCACGAGGACCTAAAGCAGTCGGGATGCACTGTGGAGTACGCTCTCCTATCTTCCTCTTTCCATAGCCTGTTGTTTTCCCAAAATGTAAGGGCATGAGGCTCCTTCTGGGCGCTCCTCCGTGCCTTGCCCCAGGAAGGGATGGATCTCACCTACTGCTCATCTCACACTACTTTTGGTAGTATAAAGGGCAGGTGACCAAAACACCCACAGGACAGAAGGGTAAACTATTTCTGAATGACTGCTGGCCCGGAGCAATTTACAAACAGGTCCCCTGCTCTACAGTGTTTGGAAGAAGCTGAGGCAGTTGGCCATTATTCAGAAATTGGGATTACTATCACTGCACATTACGGCTGACAACTTATCGGGGTAATAAGTGCTTTTTATAATTAGTCACTTAAATTCCACAAGTTCCTTCTTACAGCCTGCCATGAGAAATAAAAAAATAAAACTTTGCACTGGAGAAATATTTATCTTGAGCAGGAAAGTCATGCTGCTTTGCTAAAGAGCGCTGCCCTTTCAAGTCAGCAGCTGATCTCAGTGAGAAGGGCAATGATGTAACTGAGATCACAGGGCTGTTAGAGGGCTCACAGTCAGAGAGCAAAAATTAAGGACTGTGATTTACTCTTAACGTTCAATTAATTCATAGTTTCCAAAGTGTGCACAGAGGCAAGACTGGTTAATCTGAACTGTGAATGGGCTGCTGAGGGCAGCTCTCTATGCCGCAGCTAATACGCTGTTAATGTCACCCTGCTGGTACGGCCTCTCATTCACCAAAGCACTAAGGACAGTGTCTGCAGCAGCAGGTAAGTCCTGGCCCAGGTCTCTCCGTGTTTGCAGGAGGCCCTTGCATCCACGAGGAGGGACAGGAACCCTCTCCTTGCTGAATCGGGGCAGCAAAGTGCAGGAGGGGAACCCCCCCAGCCCCCAAAGCCTGGGGAGAGAGGCCAGGGCCCCGGGAATGGAGCTGGGCTATGGAGTAGCTGCTCAGCTTTGTTAGGAGGGGAAAAGTACTGGGTGAGCTGGAAGAGGCAGGGGGAAGTTGCATGAGAAATATCGATGCCTCTGCTTGAAGGCTTGCCTCTGAACAACGGCCATCTTCACACTTTCCTCAGCACCTCTTGTTTTCTTTACTTCCTTGTCCTTGAGACTCAAGGACTTCTTGGGGAGACCTGAGGTGTTTATAAGACTGGAGTCTCTCACAATGAGGCATTTCTCCTGATCAGGGACTTTCAATATCTTCAAGAAGCAAAAACAAAACTTAGTGTCTCAGAAAAAGCATTTTTCTAAATGCTCCACATCCTAATTGAATCATGTCAACTAAGGGCACTTCAAAACCTCCTGGCAAGAAGTGCTAAACAGACCTTTCTCAGATTAACATCTGCACAGACATAATCATTCCCTCTCCAATGGACGGAAATGGAACACAAGGAAAACTATCAAGAGAAACAGCCTCTGAGGGTAACACTCACAAACACGTCAACGACGAAGGCCATCTATCAGAAAGGTTTTCCCCACAAAATCTGCCAAGCTGTTCAGAGCAATCCCATTACACCTCCTTGTGATGGCAGAATCACACCAGGGCTGGATTACTGCTAAATTTGTTGCTTTTTGAGATTACTCCTCACTAAAAAGTTATGTGGAGCTGCTCTCTGTAGAGAATTCCCTAAGTCCTGCCCTGAAAGAAATGTAATTCAACTCTTTGCATCAGAGCGTAAGGACCCTGGCCCTCAGCAGAGCACAAAGGATGAAGCAATGTAGCTGTTGTCCCCACACACCACCCAGGGGTGCCAACTGCTTCTCTAGGCCGTATATAAATGTCTGTAAAGTCTCCCAAAAAGAAACAATCTGTTGCAGCTCTATACATATATACACATCTATAGAGAGGAGAGAATGCACCAGGATTATGAAATGGTTAGAGTGAAGCATCTGAAATATGTGTTTGGGAGCAGGAAAGGCAGGGGGGTGACTGGGAGCTGTCGGTTTGCTTGGATCTCCCGAGGCTCCTGGTTCTAACGCACTGCCGTGAGCCACAGGGAGCAGCTGGCAATCAGCTGCTGGATCTTGTCCCGAGCTATCGGTGTGCAAACAGCATTTTGAGACTACCGAATTTTACTGATTTTTGCAGGTACAAATAATGGCTGCCTTGATGGGAAGCACTCTTGAATGGGAAAGGAGCAAGAGAGATGCAATCAGTTTTAGACTATTCCTCAAACGCATTTACAATTAACTTTTACCTGTCATTAATCATTGACCTTGTAAATATTTCTATGCTGATGCAGTTCCAAAAACCCATAAAAGTCTTTTTTTCCTAGGATAATCCCATGGATGTCTTTATTCTATATTACAGCAGGTTTAACCAGTGTTTACCCTTTATACAGGAGAACCTTCAAAGCAAATGTTTTAACTCTTTCAAACAGGTGGAAGGACATTTGAAGAAAAAGCAACTGCTATTTCATCTGAAAAAGATGAATGAAGTTTTGGGTGTGGGAGAGCATATTTCCCCCCCAGTTTGACCAAGCCTAGTCATATCAATCCCACTACATTTCCAGGCTGCAGTAAAACTGCTCCTTTTGCAGCTGCATGTGCGATTCACATTCCTAGGGCTCAGAGGAGGGGAGGAAATGCTTTTGTTATGGATACACAATGTGCTGGTATTAGCTGTGCTGAGCAGTGGCTGCAAAGATGTGCACCACTCCTCAAGTTATTTTCCTGTGTGACTTGATCATCTGTGGGGCTGTTCTGCCAGGAGGTTGGCATAAGTGGCATGAGGTTGGCCATAGGACTGTCTAGTGACTATGATCATATTTTCTTTTTATCTCTGCTGTAAATTCAGACTTGGGGTTTGCCTTAAGTTTATGGTGTCTGTGTGTGATTGCTGTTAATACTCCTGGTCTCAGGTCTGCTAGCAGTATTTATTCTGGCCAAAGGTAAATGACATTCCCAGACTCCTTGGCCTGACCATAGGTTTCCCCAGGTTTCACTAAGGTGAACCCAAGAACTTCAGCCATCTCCTGAAGAGAGTCATCAGCTACAGCCTGTTCAGCAGACAGTCAGTGCACTGACTTCAGCACTGCTCAGCCTTACCAAGCTGAGCTGAGCAAAGTCCTTGCAGTTTAGATTATTCCAGTAACTGCTGGAAAAGTGAGAAATATCCACCCTGTGGTCACATTGCAACCTTTCTAGGCAATTTAGGGAAATAGGCATTTCAAAAAAATATTAAATGAATCTTCTAAAGAATATCATCAATGTAAAGGCAATACAGTTATCTAATAGACATGAGGTACTAGCAGACGTGCTGGTTGACCATAAATATGTAGGGTCAAACCCTCTACCCAGACAGAGTGGTTAATGGATTCTCCATAAAGACAACCCTGCCTCTTCTGGGGAAGCTTCTTAGCTCACTCTGAACTCTTATGCAGGACAACCGAGCAACTAGTGAGAATGTGTAACATCAATGAAGAAATCATTTACCCTCCCAACAATTCTGCCTGGAAACAGAAGAGTAAATTCTCACAGCCCAAATGAAGCTGCTGCTCCTTTCGGGAGGAATTTGAGCATGGGGAGCTCAAGGATGACCAGCTGCTGGGTGTGACTGTCCAGCCCCAACGCAGCAGCTGCCCCTTTGCTAGGTAATGATTATGCAGCTCCCTTTGCAGAGAGGAGGGCAGCACAAAGGATGAAAGAAAGCAGAAGGAGACAGATAACGGAAAGTTTGGGGTTGTTTTGAAAGGCAACTGACTTCATTATCAGCGCAGATGGGATTGTCTGAAGGAACCATTAAGCATGCCCTGGGAATGAGCGTTGGGAACGAGTTAGCGCCCGGGCACAGTAATGCGCCGTGATGGAATCAGCACACACGTGGTGGCTCCAGCACCTCCCTTCCATCCCAGCTTCCCGTACCGACAGAAGCGGGAAAGGCTCCCTTGGGAGGCTCCTCTGAAGGGACCCCTTTCGGGAAGCCAATCTTTGTAGCCTCAGCACTGCATCCAACCATTCCCAACAATGTGCACTCCAATGGGCCCTTTGTGCTTTTAGCTCCTTCCACCCCGCTGTCGTATCTACGATCCATTGTGCTCTCTTGCAATGATTACTATTTAATGGAACTGAAAAGTTTGCAAATCTTACAGAAAGTGCAGCGCACGGTAATGATTTTTGCAGCCTTTGGTCTGCATGGTCTGTATGTGCTATAAACTAACCTGACTGCAGGATATTTCAATTCTGTGCATCCCATAGGAGAAATCATCAGCGAAAGTAACTGCATCAGGACTGATCACATCATAGAAGGAAGGCCAACCTGGAAAAAAGGAACAAGTGAGAAGAAAAGATGCTATTGCATCTGTGTGACAGATGACATTGTGAAAATCAGAGAGAGAATAACACTTTGAAAGAACCTTCATATCACTGCAGGGCCTGAAAATAAATGGCAAGGATCCTAAATTAATTAGGGACTTTGGAACATTTTACCCTGAACACAAAGCTGTTTATTGGCAAGGATCAAGTTGCCAGTAGTTGCCCATGTCAACAGCTATTCCTGCACTTTACTGTGAGCAACAGCAGCAGTTTATCTCAGGCAGGAGATGCTCACTCAGGTAAGCCAGATTCAGTCTCACATCCCTTCAAAATGCATAAATTCTGCCCAGAGGACAAACTGCAAGATTTTGTGGAACATGTTATGCTTTTGAAGAATGAAGTTCTTTAAAAAAGAAGTTGATACCTTGCAGGTTAGGGTCCCACAGTCTACCCCGCCCTTTGCCTAAAAGCATGGTTACCACTAAGGACCTGCTCAGAGCCTGATCCATTCGCAATGGAGATGACTACTACTGTGCCTAGTTTCAAAACTGCGATGAGTGCTTCAGGTCACTTGCTGTCCATGGCTTAAATGGAGTCATAACAAGGCCTATAATACACATATCTACCACTAATAGATTACTCTGCCTCCAGCACAAAAGAAAATGCCCTCATTAACATGCACGTTCCACACAGCTGCTATCTCAGCACGGAGCAGCGTGACCTGATACCCCATGATTAAGAGGCTGCACGCTTGATTTACAACTAGCGGGCCGGGCACGTATCATTTATGTAATGACCTTCTACTTCTTAATTGTTCCTTGCCAAGTCTCCCACTGTCCACAACACAGGTGGCCCTGTAGATACTCGTTACACAGCTGTAACTTTTCAGCCACCTCTCAAAAAACAGCCCTCACAGGGTCTATTTCTTGAAGTTCGGCTCCCACATAAGAACCTGATAAGTTCTGAGGTCATGTCAACATCCACCAGTGCCCACCTGACATTGCATGAGATATGTGTCCCTCTCATTTTGTCTCTTGCCAAATATCATAACACACACAGATATATTCTTCCTCTCGGTGTATTACATATATGCCTGTGCATTGCTTCTTCTTCCAGGATCTGCTAAGTATTTACTACTATTGATTTCATAAAATGTCCTGCAATAAGTTATTAAGAAACACAGCAGCAGCTGTGAATCACTGTATGAAGATGAATAAAGGACATATAAAGTTTCCCGTAAGTAAAGGGAGTAAAATTTCTTATTTAGTTAGAGGAGGTGTAGAAGCTATCAAGTTTTCAGTATGGAATTGTATGGAATGGAAAGTGTGCAAACTGGAAGAGAAGTCCATATGTCTTTGGTTATATCTTAAACTACTAAATGCACAGGAACACTTTTAGGATGCAAACAGAGCAGGCATAATTTTTTAAGAAAGAAATGCTTAAAAACACTTTTTTTTCCTTTGAGAAACTGTACACATATCACAGCATTCCTAACCCTGCAACCTGAAGGTTTTTGCAGATCCAAGCCTGATGCCTCCAAAGAGTCCATGGACATCCCCCAGAACCCACTGCAGAAACAAGGAGACTCCTGCCTTTTTCTTTCCTTTTGCCTCCCACAATTTATGGTAAATGTAAGAGTTATAGGGAGTAGATGGACTGAAGAACAAGAACTCTGAACCCAGAAAATAACCCACAAAACTAGACCTGAGAAACAGCGCAGCAGTGACCTCCTTTAAAAAGTGATGAATTCTTCCCTTCATGCAAAATATCCCTGCCAAACAAATACGTTCACAAACAGAAAGGAATAAACATACGAAAAGTTTTGTAAAGGGGTTATCCTGTTGACAGAAAAATTGATGTCTCCTAATTGGTGGCTCCTCTCCAACACTATTCATCATCTCCTTAGTTGGGCCTCTGTCTAATGAAAACTGAAGGTTCATAGAACTGGTCAGATGATTTTTTCATTAAGACTTTTCTTTTTTTTGGATTTAAATGCTTTGCAAAAGGGTGACATATCTAACAGCCAGATTGTCCTTGTGTGATGGCAGAGAAGTTCTAAAGAGACATGCTCCTTAGGGCAACCAACTATCTCATCGAGTGAAGGCATTTGGAGGAGGAACATTTCACTGCTGCAGAAATTCTCAGAGGCAAACCTCCCTCATCTGTAATAGCAATAAGGGAGAAGCTTCAAAGGCTGCTACACAGAGATTGAAGCAATCTGTGTCTTGCCGAGAAAATTATCTTGTGAGAAGGGTTTGGAGGAGATGTGTTTATGTCAGCTTTGACATTACAGAAAGACCATCCATCCTCCTTTCTCCAGACTTTTCCTTTTGGTCTTCCCATTCAAGACAGAAAAAAAAAATTATTTGCTTTGGATGAATTCCATGGACTTTTAAAAAATGAAGTCATCTGAAACCTATATAAACAGTCAAGCTCCTCCTAAAGTAGCCTTTGTGCCCAACTGGAGTGACTTCAATTTAGGCTGTTAGTTGCTGCTCCATGTGACACATGTTTCAAAGACTCTCCCACTGCTACATATGTTCCCTGGTTGAGGACTCTCAAAACAGTCTCTCCATCCAGGGGGTAACCTCGAAGACGTGCAGACTTTTACTTCTACGTCACGCAGGCTCTTTCTGAGCGCCACTGCTGCCCAGGCATCAGCACATCTGTGACAAACTGGAATGTGGGGGTTTGAATGACAGCTAAGCAAATCCTGTGACAAAAAAAGGCTCCTCAAGGGCACTGTGAGACCACTGTCACTCTGTGCACCTTGAAAGGAAGACAAGTGAACTGCTTGTTGAGCTGATGAACCCTTGTTCAACCCTTCATTGATCGAACTCACCAGGAATAACCACCTCTCTGCTGGCTCGTTTCCCTCCTCTAAAGTTTAAGTGGAAAACCCACTTGATGGCATGCTAATCTTCTCATGGTTTGCTACTCTTCTCATTGCAGATCCTCTGTAAAGCCTAGTGCTTAGACTCAGCCCTCCACAGACTATTGACTCCTCTCAGGTCTCGCTCAGCAAACCCGATGGGCAGCAAGAGTGGGAGCAGTAGCGTTTGAAGGATGGCAAAACTTTGGAGAAAACAGCTGCAGGAGGAAGGCAGCAAAGGGGAACTGCAGGAGACAAGATGGAGAGTCTCCTAACTAAGTCATCAACTTAAGGGGCATTTGCACATTTTTGCGTGTGTGTAAGAGCCAAGATTGGTGAGTGTGTTTCTCTCTGGACCTAAACTTTAGTTTAAAGGAGAACATTACACTGTAATGGGCACTAATTCTTATCAAAATAGAAATGTTTAAAATGGGACCAGTCTTAATTTCCCCAATATAAAAGGGCTTTAAAAAGAAGAATTTACTGTATTGTGCTCACTCTAACAACCCTTTATATGGAGTTGGGCCTGTGTGTCCTTTGGGCCTGTTCCTTGTACGTTAATCAGCTGGGCAGAGAGATGAATAGGGATTCAGACATAGAGCAGGTATCCTTTCTAAAACCCACACCAGAAGCAAATAAAGCAATGAAACTTCTTACTGTCAAGGAGCTCAAGGAAAACTGTTTGTAAAATGAACTTTCATGACATCTTTTCCAGTCATCCCGGATGAGTAACAGAAGGGATCCTATGCTGCTGGATGTCACACTCACTAAGTCACGTCCTACTCTGTGGCACCCCCACCAAATCTTTCATAGAAGTCGCATGGCCTTTAAAATTTCCTCCTCCTCTCCCCCCAAGTTTAATCTTTTGTTTCTCAAAATGGTCCTTATTCTGGCAAAGAATAGGCCAAAGAAAAAGGCCTTTGATGCCTCCTTGTCAAAGGAGCATGGAGAACACCTCACAGTGCCACATGCAGCAGAAGTGAAGAAAAGGGACAGAAACATGTGCTCTGGTAATATATATTGGATGTTGCTTTTCCTACCCTGCCTATAGGGCTTTAAATCATTTAAAAGAGGCATTTTTATTGGTTACTTTCAGACCTCTTATTCTGGGTATCTAATTCAGTTGGCATTTCTAGCAAGCTGCCCAAGGTAGGTACATGTGTAGGGAGCTGGCACACCATGCGTATCATGAAGAAATAGGCAGCCAGCACGTAGCACCAGGCCAAATTGCATAGCTGGTCTCCTTCTTAAATGGAGATGCCAAAGCAGTTGAAATGCAAACTACAGCTAGGGCAGTTTGCCTACGGTCATCCCTCTTTTCTGTGCTCCTGACAGAAATCAAAAAAAGGGCAAGAGTAGATTATCTCATTCACATTAGTCCTGGAAATTCTGAAGCACTTTTATTTATCACTGTTTCCTGAGATAAGGCTCATGAAAAAACAAAAAAGAAAGACATTTTGTTCCCATAAACACTTGAAAACAGTTTACCTGTAGAGGCATCTCAAACCTCCCTCCAGTTCTGCAAGTTTGTACACATTTATTTGTACTTAGACCTCCAACTTCCTAATACATGGGTGCAAGCAGTTTGACATCTAACTCTTAAAATACGAGTCTATAATGATTTGCAGAAGCCAAACTTCAGGCTGCTTTGGAAAATCAGGTCTGATAGGTTATTTTTTTCCCCTTTCCTGAACTAATATTCCCTTTGACATTTTTTTTGAACAGCAAAATTGCAATCACAAAGCTTCTAATGCCCCTATATTATTCCCATTTCTTACACCTGCTGACTGGAGACCTCCACAGTTTTTCAATAACTGTAAAGTTTGTAGTTATGTTTTTCATTTTAGAAGTCAAAGAGATTAAATCCAACCTGCATTTTATCATTCTTTGCTGTAAGTATTTCAAGCATTTATTTCAGTGAGTTATTTACAGATGGAGATGTAGGGGGAGATGGAAGATGTTAGAACTACCAAATGGCACCAGATGGAAAAGAAAGAGGACCTTGACCTGAAAAATACCTTGCTTCTCTGATGTGTTGTATTTTTAGATTTTTGATTCCCTTTTAACCTAATATGGATTAATGAAAACCCAAAGGCTTTTTAAGGTAGCGTCTTATCATTTATCTTCACTGAGAAGTTGTATCTGTACAAAAACATGAAGCATATAGGATTATAAAAGGAGATAATAAAGTTTCTACTTTGAAACCGCTGTAAAGCTCAAGGACCTTCACTTTTTTCCTTCACACAGGCTCATTGAAACAGAATCCGGCAGAGCCAGGCGTCCACAGCTGTAACTTCTCACATACAAGTTTAATGTAAAACTACAAAGTGACATATTCCTATTATGTGCAATGCCTGCACAAATATAGGGCGCTTTTTGGCTAACATGCTGGGCTATTTTTCATTATATCTTCATGACGATGAATCCAAAATAAATAGCCTTACTAACAAATATTTTACAATGAGGTAATGTTACTTTCAGTGGAGGTTCATCTAATTTGCCTGAGTGTAACTAAACTCAAAATGAGGCACAGAAACTTTCTGGTTCATCAGCACAGGACTACATAGTAGATTTGCATTTCACTGGTAAGAAAATAGCCAGTCCTTTCTAGGGCCATGCAGGTTTAAGAAGGACTCCATGGTACTGGCTTTCAGCAGAACATGCACAGTGTCAGAGGTAGGTGTGTGGGAGCTGAAGCAAGCTAAAGTTTGGGGGGGAAAAAAGGAAAATAAAAGTAAAGAGGAGGTTCACCTCTAATCCACTATCTTCCTCAGCAAAGCTGGGGTACCACAGCAGATAAATTGCACTCAGAGAGAGCAGTGTGCAAAGGGAATTTTACAAAACAACTGAACTCCTAATAGCAGCTTTTATGAGACAGTCATCATCTGTTTTTTCTCTTTATGTTTCTCACTTGGGAAATAAAAAAGTGAAAGCCATAAATAAAGGTGGTATTTGTTTTTTTCCACTTAGGCGCTCTGAATGTCAAAACAACTTTCTATGAAACAACATATGCAATCCAGATTTATATCTTTGTTAGCTGGAGAAGGCTATATTTGTTTAAAATGATTGTTAAGGGAGATCTGAAACTTCACATCTACAATCTCATCTGACATCTGAATTGTTTAGAACAAGAGTGACCCTGGTGTTGCTAGTGCAATGAACGCATGGGGCCAGTTCTCTTTAGCAATTAATAACTGTATCACATACAGCTATTGCCCTAAATGCTTCCTTAATCCCTTGACTGTATTCTAAAACACTGCTAAATACATATTGACTGTTTTAGAGCCTTCCTCTAAAATGCTTCTGACATCTCCAGTGCCTGGACTGCTGTTAAAATCAACAGGTAAGCAAGAGCTGGGGTCTTCCTTAAGTCTTCTTACAAAGATTGAGTTACTAATGGTTTCTTTTTTGGTTCAGGTTCAGCAAAACTACTGAACCTAACTCACTTCCTCCCAAAGGATGGTTTTCTTCCCTCATCTGAACAGTGTCTCTTATTACTTTAAATCACGGCTAATGTTTTTAAAAATATATCTTACACATAAGTCAGTTGTAGATCTTCAGCATCAAAGGAAGCGAACAGAATCATGTGAAACAGTGTAACCTTAAGCTATAATTTTAAAATGACATTAAGAAATGTCTCAAATAGTTTTAAAAATTTACTGTTGACCTAGTAACCTCAGTCTAAAGCATTCAATTTCAAATAAATGTTTTTGTTTTCCTTCCCAAAGCTGTAGTAGAAAAAAAGGTACATCTTGCAAAGTAGCTTGCAATGTTTTCTTAAAAGTTATCTATACAAGTTGCTAAAATAATTGAAACTTTCACATAGGATGAGTAAGTCAGGAGAATACTAGAAAGATCAGGCCATCTGATGGGAGTGATTTGACAAAACCGGAATCCAAATGCAGTGTATTCATGGGAAAATCAAAAGAACTATACATGCTATCCTGTAATAACAGGGTCTGGCACTGAAATTATGATGACGATGACTAATCGTTAATGACTGCAGTGCAGAGCCCAAGCGCATCCAGGAACATCAGTTACAAATGAGGCACATACTTGAAAAATTTGTTTGGAGTGCCTCAAATAACAGACATTTATAATTTCGTTATTAAACCCATCATAATATTTTCCTATAGTATTACACATACTGGGGAAATAGATTTTGTAAAGAGTGGGCAGAAATCAAATACATATTAAAGCTAAAACTGCAGAGATGGAATTCTGACAGAAATTGCTTTTAACTCAGAAATGCAGCCTGTATTGTCTCCCTTGAGCAGCTCTATTCCCTTGGAGCAACATGCCTACAGCTTCGAGTGCCACAGCAGACAAGCGCCCTCCTCGTTACAGCTGGACAAACAGGCTCTAACTGCAGTAGTAAAGTTCTGAAACGAGGGAAAGAGTTATTACAGTGATTAAAAACAAGAAAAAGACCAAGGCCCCTTTCTTCTGTTTACTTTAGGTACTGAATGAGATGCCTTCGTAAGAGAACTTAGTCACAAATAACTAAAAGGGCACCTAATATTCTTGTCCATCAAGAAAATCTCCAAGGCTAGGGCCTAGACCAGGGCAGTGAGCTGCCAGCAGTGTCTGCCCGAGGTACACAAAACAGCCCATGGAACAGCAAGCTAAAACCAGATCCCCAAACCTGTGGTGAGGGAATTTGTTCATGGGACAAGACTCTACAGGAAGGTGGAGCTGGGTCCCCTTTGCCACCATCACCATGAGGTAGTGCAAAACCTTCTTCTTTGCCTAATGGCAACAGATTATCACTAAGTCCTTCTTAAAACAGATAATATTTCCAGAGATGAGTTTTGCTCCAGTGAAGGAACAACTTATGTAGAGCTACAGGTTCCCCAGAGCCCATTGTGAGTGCTGTCCCGAAGCCATCGCTGCCCTGGGAAGCACCAAAGCTCCACTCTGCAGCTTCACACAAGGTCCACTCACGTGCTCCTGCCGCCAGGGACAACCTGTCACCCAGCGGAGTTTTCCACTGCTCCCTGCCTAAGAGTTAAGTCAGTACAGATTGCCCTTGGACCCTGCATCGTGGATGCATGTAGACACATGGGATGTGGATGCAATGGTATGAAAAAAGAAAAAAAAAAGCATCATTTGTGGGGACAGATCGCTCAGAGCTGCTACTGGGTTGGGTGATCCACACACCTCTGTTCCTTTAAATTTTCTATGGAAAACTTTGCACATCACAGCTGCACTTTGAAAACTACTGAAAATTGAAACTACAGAAATGGGAAAAGTTTAATATTTCAGATTATAATGTCCACCTTCTGTTTTGCTTGCTGTTACGGTTTTTAAAGCAAAGTGTGCCCTTTCTGCTACACCCTACATTTTCCTTCAAGAAGGATTTCAAAGGAAAACTTTTCACAACCTTATGGTGTAGACAGTGACACAGTCCAAGGAAAGGAACAGCTTGGAAAAGTGCTTAAAAAATATCTTATGAGGAGCTATTCCCCTTTAATACCCTGCTGGGGGAAAATCTGCTTGACTGTAGGATCAGTCTGAAGACTGAACAAGCACTAACACGGCTGCTGCACAGAACAGTTCAGCACAGGTCTCTTATTTGCTCAGGTGCCCATGCTATTCCTGACATGACAGCTTCTCTTGTTTTTTTTTCTTTTTTTCTTTTTTTCTAGTTAGCTTTCTATTATATTTTCAGTCAAATAAATCAAACAAGCTGCATGCAAAATACATGCTCCCAATCAGGCAGTTATTTTCAACCGGAGCTAAGAGTGATTATAATTGGGTACAATATGAATGATCATAAAGTTATTTTAGTTGCTATATTTTTTTGTTGAGATGTAATACATATTGAGAAATGTTCAACTTGCTTCAGGGCCTTGTTTTCTCTTACCTTAAATGGATAAATCTAAGAGAATAATTGGTTTTGAAAAGAAATCTGATTCAATAGGCAGGAGGGGAAATAAGAGATCACTGGCAAAAAGAAAATGGCCCAATGTGCAGGAAAAGGCTGGAAGACAAGAAGCTAGGAGTGAAGGTGCAATCATCTAACAGAGGCATTCAAATGTCTTGAGGAAAACACTCCACACACACCAGAATTTGTCCCAGGCTTCTCTATTCTGCTGTGCCTTCCCATGGACTGGTCATACCTGTAATTCAGATTGTCAGCTTTGGGGACACTTTCCAGATGCTGCCTTCTGTAATACCACATATCCATGGGTTGTCCAGAATTGTCTTTACTTCTGCTCAGTTTTCCTGACTGGGACATTTCTCTGTTCTTTCCAAAGGTCTCATAATTGAGCAGGAACACAAGCCCCACCTCAGAAACATCCGCTGCTGACGGACACACTGCCATGTGCTGCCCATGTGCCTCCAGGCACTGGCAAAATCTGTAAATATGAAGCGCAGCAAAGCTGAAGGACACTGCACAACCACATGGGAGGCATGGGCTCTTTGAACAGTGCAAGTATATAGATCCTAAATGAAAATATCGGAGCCCTAGTGACAGTTTTTTATGTGAGTTACTCTGCTGATCCAAATTTGCTCCTGTTTACTCATCTTCCACTTTGCAATCACCAGGCTCAAAAACGTACAGGTTGGCTCAAAATCATCTCTTTCTATTCAGATAATGATCTAAGCCTGCAATTAGGTTTCCCCCAAAATAAATGGGCACAGAAGAGATCTGAAAACATGCACACGAAATTAGCATTGGCTCATTCAGTGCCAGTATTCGTCTAATTTCACTACGTTTATTTTAAAGCAATATAGATGGGCCCAGCATATCAATTCAACAAATCCTTGCTCAGAAGGGAATAATGCTCCTGTTCTAGCAGAGCTCAAAAAGAAAAATCATCGGATTAGCCCTACCAAGGGCTGAACTCGTGTCAGAAAGTGAACTTCCGAGGGGAAGCATGGTGTGTAGCAGCTGGTGACAGCATTCCTGTCATTCCCTCTATTTCCGATGGTTCGAGGATGAGCTGTTTGTCCTAAAAGCCCGAAAAGGCCATTTAAAAATACTCCATCAACTCCAGATTCCAGCTATGAGGTAAACAAAGTGCTCAAGGGTCTCAGCGGGCAGTCAGCAGCACCGAGGTGTCTTCTCCAGGAGGTGAAGGCTCCGCATCCCCGGTGCGACCAGCAGCAGCCTCACCTCATCCTTCAACCCGCACGGAAATCCCTCCGGGGTCGGTGGGCAGCGGAGCAGGCAGCTCCACGGGCCCAGCCGCGCGGCTGCGTGTCCGGCCTGATCCCAATCCCCAGGCCTGGAGGCCTCTGGCGAGCGGGAAGCGGCCTGGCGGAGCACAGGGCGAGTTCCACCTGGTGGTGGCACGGAGCCGCCAGAGGACAGCGAGCGAGCGGGCGCGCGGCAGCCACAGTGACAGCTAATAGCTTTGTTCTTGTCTCCACCTGCTGATTTTCAAAGTAAATATACTTGTGCCGAGTAGTTTTATAAATAAATACACTTGCTAGTTATTTTAAACCTGTGTTTCAGGATCAAGTTATACGCAAACACTGCGATCTCGGAGGGGAGCGTGAGGGAGAATGCTGTAAGCACAGAATTTTCAATTTCTTCCCTGCTTTTTAAACAAACTTTTGTAAAACAACAGTGTCATTCTACTCGCTGCTTCCTTTACCCCTTTCTAGTACTTCAGCGTGTCTCTCAAGAGCACGTGGTTGCTGACTGTGCAGCACAGGCTTTGCCCCTTTCCAACCATTAAATGTTCTCTAGATCCATGTACAAAGTCATTAGTTCATCGCTTGGGCCTTGCAAAGCAAGAATACCTGCGAGCCGCGTGAGCTTCAGCTCTGGCACATTTTCCCTTCAGAGGCACAGAGCCCTAAACCCTGCAGTCTGCAGTGACCCGCAGTGACTGGGCACACGGAGAGGGGCTGCCAGCAAGAGCCAGGGAAAGAAGCAGCTCAGAAGAAGCCCCATTAACTGCCATTTGCTGTGTCCGTCTCCCAAAGCACGAAACAGTGGGGATTCCTTCCAGCTTTCACCCCGCCGAATAAATCTGAACTTGGAGTTAAGCGGCATTCGGGTCCCTGCCTCAGTGACTCCAGTTCAAGGGCAGCCAAAGGTACCACGGAATATTGGTACCAAATGCCAGCCCGGCACCATCGTTGTGCACGTGCCGGGGAACAAACACAGGCCAAGCTCTTGTGTGAGCAGGCTCGTTCTCACTCCAATCACCCTATAAATTTCTGGAGCTCACACGTCAAAAAGCATCATCCTCAATTCATTGAACCTTTCAAAAAAAAAAAAAAAAAAAAGAACACACACAAGGGTTCTGGAATTCCAGCCTAACCTGGTTTTCACCCTCTTCAAAAAAAAGAAGGAAAAAAAAAAGGAAGGGAAGGGATATACAAAGGCATTTCTCATCAACTGCTAAATGGTCCAATATACTCGTAACCTTAGCTCTCTGCTTTATAGCAAGTGAGTGATGAAAACCTGATGGGACAGGCTTGCTCGCCACACTCTAATGTTAAGTCACTGGGGTGCGTTCCCAGAATTGGACAAGACTGTGCTTAAGTGGACACCTGACAAGGGTATGGCCAGCAAGTGGAAATATCACTGTCTGGAAAGAAAGTTGAAAAAGATTAAGAGAAATTCTGATTAAAATTTTAAGAGGTGAAGTGCTGGCATGGTTCAGTTTTCTTGAAAAGCAGGAATCAGTTCCTGAGCTGGCTCCTGAGACGCTATTCAGAGATCTCAAAAGCAGAATCATTTAGAGAGCGACTTCTTCAAGGAGTCCAGCTAAATCTTCAAAGACATAAAATTCCAGTCAGACGCAGGAAATTCTTAGGGGAATACAAGAATTTTATGAGTCAGAAGATAAAAATCCCCCAGAAAACCTAACTAAAGTAATCTAATGAAGTAGTCACCAGAAAAGGAGCGATGAATCTGCATGTCACAAAGGACAAATTTAAACAAACAGGAAATTGAATAACTTGAATCTGTTTTCATTTTTACTTCCTTTTCTCTTTTAAGGTGCAAACCAAGTTGAGAACTGCAGAAGATGCTGCAGGGTCTGAAGGGACTATTCCGCTTTAGATAAAGTCTCAATTTAAAATAAATGATTTTCCTGGCTTCCTTTAGCAAAGCCATTTTATTTATGATTCATTATTTGTATTATCGTAGACACCAGAGGCCCAGTGCAGTCAAGTTCACTAATCATTGCAAAGACATACAGGAAAAGACCGTCCTTCATGTGAGGTTTATAACCTAAACCTTAGCTTCTTTCCTGGCAAGCAGAAGAAAAGGCTAAATTCTTCCCATTAGACACTTTACCCACACTGGCAGCTGGAGAGTTCTGTCCTAAATGACATGGCTAGACCTCTCCCAGCATCATACTGGAGAATTCAGAGGGATCCTCACAGCCCTAAGGGCTATTTCAAGACCTATCTATGTAAATAATATTATATGCAATTAACACTCTTCTCCATTGTGAAATCAGCCATGGTTTAGATACAAGAAAGGAAGGATTTTACATTTGCATGGAATTTGATCTTGGATGCCTTTAGTAAGGAATGAGGAGAACATTCAGCTTCCTTATTATAGATTCACATACTTAGAAAATACATTTTAGCAATTTGCATTTTACAAAGAGTGTGTTAGAATTCTTAAAACTACGAAGACTATACAGAATTTTTCCTATGTTTCCAAAGTTATGTTTGCAGAAAATTAAAGCCCTTCTGTTAAGAAGCTGAAAGATGAAAAGCTATGCAGAAGCAGCTCACTTTATTTTATTTTATTTTATTTTATTTTATTTTATTTTATTTTATTTTATTTTATTTTATTTTATTTTATTTTATTTTATTCTTCACCACATTTTATGATTTCAAATGTCTTCAGTCTGGAATTAAAAAAGGAAAATTTTCTTTAAACAAGTCTTCCTTCAAAACTGGTCTGGATTAACAAGGCTTCATTACACAAATATCCCAAACACTTAATTGTAATATTGATTTTTTTCCCTTCATTTTAGGAGTTGTACTAAAAACTTTAGACAAAATGTACTGGAATAATTATATGAACTGAAAAATAAAACCTTCTTTCCCAAAAGACAACTCACTTGTCTCTCAGCTTCCACAGACTAATGTGCTGTGGTAGACAGTATGTCAGGCATAGACTGAACTGATTGCAAGCTGTTTTTATATAAATTTAGGACACTGCTTAGTTTCCTATCTGAACTGCCTGTCTGGATCCTCCTATTTTGGGTTGATTCTGGAGTCCACTTAAAATACTAATTGTTTATATTAAACAGACAAGAGAATGTGTGATGTATTTTAACTGTCAAAAGTGTTGTGAACAGCAGCAGCTGGAAGAAGAATGTTTAATTCACTCGGTTCCCCTCCAGCCTTTTAGAATCCTGCATCAGCAATTAAATCTTACTCTTCCAGAAAAAAAAAAAAAAAAAAAAAGAAATATATATATAAAGTGGGTAGCACAGCAAAGCTTCCTCTATGGTGGAAAAAAAAAAAAAAAGAGTTGTTAATATAAAAACCACAGCATTGTCATTACTAAAGCTTCAAAACAGAGCTTGTTGTGCTGATGCACCAGTGGAAGCTGTGCATGTTTTTGTAGGGAGTAACTCACACCGTGCAGTTGCTTTCTTATGCTGGTCTGCTCCCAGTTAGCTTATTCCAGAGATCTGATCCAGGTAGCGAGAGGAGATACCACTTGAACCACTCACAGCCCCCCCCAAAAGGAGTTTTGACACTATCAGTTACTGCAATACTATTAAAATCTTTGGCCAAATGTGAGTAGCATGTGTGGGACTGCGGACAGGGGCCCCAAGGGACCCCTAGGCAATTTAATCTCCCAGGGCATCCCAGACCCCTGCTTGGGAGATGTCCTCCCTGCTAAGGGCTGCAGAGTAAGCTTGTGTTGGGAGCAGGGAGGCCCAAAACGAAGGATAAGCATTGCTATTTATGAGAGATTAATTAAAGCCTTGCTAAGGAACAGGAACAAGCTATTTTCAGTAGCTATAAAATTTTCAAAAGCAGTAAAGATCCCGCCACAGTGCTATTACTTTGCATACTTCCTTGAGGAAATGTTTGGAGCAAATTAGTTGCACACAAACAAATGACTGTTCCAACCTCAAGGCAAAGGAGGGCTGAGAACCTGAGGTAGGGAGATCCACAGAGCTTGTGCAAGCTGCTGGAGTGCAGGTTTCCTTGGGAGGTCCTGACTTCTGGCACGTGATTTTGTTCTTTTTCTTTTGAGTGCCACGTTTACAGATTGGATCCGGCCTGCTCGGGGAAGGAATCCCTCTTTTGTTCATCCCATCAGTCTTGTCCAGTTGCCACTGGTGTACGAGTCAGAAAAATTAGACCTAACGAGGTGTAAAATAATGCCCCGCATTCAAAGGCAGCGCCGAAGTTCATTTCACTTGAATATTTATTTCAAAAGTAAACTCTGCTGAAGCCTTGCATAAATAGTGCCAAATGAGCTTGCAAGTCGGCCTGAACTTAGCGAAGCAAAGTCGCTTCACACCTCATACACACAACTGCTTATTGGGTTGCTCACTGTCAAAACTGCTGCCAAAACATCCCTGAGATGAAGCAAGTGGGGAGACAGAGGTAGGTCAGGTTTGAATGGAAGAGGAATTGTTAACAAAACAGACCTTGGCCAGGAGAAACACAGCCCGTGCCAGCTGAAAGTAAGCAAGAATAGCTAAGCTGAAAAGTAGCTGCATGGAGAGATTTTAATTCAGTTTGATTTTAATTTCATTTAATGTTTTTTACACACTATGTGTCTACTTTTCTTTTTTGGCCGCTCCACTTTCTTTCTTCTTTGCGTTTATTTTTCTTTACACTACAGGAAATAGTTTTTTCCTTTTCACTCGGAAAGGCACAAAGCTGTTTCTGAGCTCTCTTGTGCAGTCTGCGCTTAGCAGCACAAAAGCAAAGAACCAAAGTTATTGGGTTTCAGAGGAAGCTGTACAGAGATTTTGTTTAGGTTTGAAAGACAAGCTTGTGGTTCACTCTAATAGGAAAGCGCTACAGAGACTTTCACCAAAGAAGATAAAATGCAAAGTCTCAACTAGGAAATTTTCCATAAACTTTTTTTTTTTTTTTAAAAACAAAAGAAACATGAAGTGCTTATTTGCCAAAAAAACCCAAACATTTTCATGGGGATGCTTCCCTTTCAACAGAGATGCACCCAGCACAGAACAGCCATTAACCTCCTGATGAGGGAATCCCATGGGAGCTGTAGCCCGGGGACATTCCTGCCACTCTTCCAAGCTGCTTTGAGCATTTTGCATGCCAAGTGGAGCACCTTCAGCAGGAAAGCAGGCAGAGGATGCAATCAAGCAGCTTCCTGCCCTTCTCTTCCCCTCCCTCAGCCACCTTGGTCCTGCTGCTTCCTTAACATGCCCTGGCTCTGGTGCTTATCAAATTGTGTGAATAAAACTGAGCTCACTGAACTGGCAGAAAATTATTCAACTTTTTATTTTTCTTTTTTTTTCCCCCCAGGCTAGCAAGCTCAAACAGCTAACTGAGAGGCCAAACAAGCACTGGAGGCAATGCAAGAAATGAGGTGAGAACATAGGGCAAGGGGTGAAAGAAAGACGGAGATACTGTTCCTGGTGTCAGCAAGTTGTTAAATTGGCTCAGAGTTTCCTCACTGAACCTCACCTTGAAAGATGAAGCTACAGGGCAGAGCAGTGCCAGGCTCAGTGCTCTCTTCTGCCCAGCTTATTATCCTGGACCAGCAGGTTCACTGAGATCTGTCTCCACTTAAGGAGAGCTGTAGCTACCAAAATCTTCCTTACCCTCTTTTGAAAGCTTTCCTTTTCAATGTAATGGAGAAATCTGGAGAAATCTGGAGATTTCTCAATCTGCCTCTCCAGGCAGCTTAATTCAAGCCCTGTGGCAGTAATTTGGAGAGATCACGCACAGGAACCAAAGCCAAGCCCCCACCTCATAGTTAAGGCCACCAGAAGGATCAGAAATGTGCCCTGTGCTCTGGGCAGGGAGGTTGGACTAGATGATCTCTAGAGGTCCCTTCCAACCTCAACCATTCTGGGACTCTGTGAAACGGCAGCAAGTGACTTTCCAGCTGCAGTGGGGTCTTTTGTGGCTGGAAGCTTTTCCTTCATAGCAGCTAGAGGAGATTCCCTCTTCATTTGGGGCAGAGCATTAGCACTCAGCCACCACCTGAGCTTCCCCAACCTTTCAGCTACAAATAAAGGAGACAGTGACAGGGCTACTGGTTCACTTGATCACTTAACGTGGTAGTTTTGATTAAAAGAAACGCCAGTTAGTTACAATAAGGGAAGCCTGCATGTCGAGCAGCAATGCTGCTTCTTTACACTGACATCAGAGGAAAGTGATTATAAACTGGCCACATGACCAATGTGTTTGATTAGAAAGCTGCTTGAGGTCAGTGTCTTTTTAATTGCAATAAGCCTTTAGCTAATCTGAGGCAACAGCTATTGCAGTCCCACATCCAAACCCTTCAGGAATTCAGGAAGCAGGTTCCATTCCCTGGATTAAAGGACTCTTTGATAGTTGGTTGCAGGCTGGATCACACAGGTCAGGCTTCTCATTTGCTGCACAAATTGCACAAGGGGGACCTCCTAAAAAAGATTCATCCTAAAGGCTAACTTTGTAATCCCTCTGCTCCAACAATCTCAGGATTACATCTATCTCAGCATTACAAAAAGCAAAGTATATGAATTTAGAATTTGAAATAAATTACCGGGGTTATTATCTGGGCTAAATCTTTTTGCCAAGAGCAGGTTGTTGGCACTTTCCAGGAAAGAGAAGGTACTTCACTTTTCATTAAGTGAGCATGCTGCGAGCTTGAAAAAATCTGCTTGCTGAAGGAAAGCTACAGCCTGTCAGTACCAAACTCTGTCTTAGATTTAACAAAATCTAACCTTTGGCACCAAGCTACCAAAATTCCGATCCAACAAACTCAGACCTTCTAAAATGTCACGATCCTACCTGAAGTGCAATGTTTGGTCACGCAGGTTCTGAGCGGGCGAGGAGGATTTAGCAGCACGGCGAGAACGGAACTGCACGGATGGGGCAGGGAAGGAAGGCCACGTTTTTGCTAAGTTGTCCCCTCTTTACCATTCACATGTTCATCAGATGGCAGCCAAAATAAGGCACTTCCTGACTGTAGAGCACTTTTAGCCTCCACAGAAAAGGTCTGCTTTGAGCTGTTTAAAATGGATTGTTTTAAACTCGAGCCTCCAGGTCTCCTAGCACCCCGGCAGTGTTTGCAGGCAGCCCCCACTTCTTTGCGTGCTCCCCCACTTCTTTCCAGCACCCCAAGAAGCTGACGTGCACCAATGGCTTTAAATGCTCTCACTGTAATTGTGTCACTCCGGGCATTCTCGGTAGGATTCCTTCCTATAAAACAACCAAAAAGGTAAAATGCAGTCCAAAGCTCCACAGGAGAAGAACAGAGCCAAGAGCACAATCAATTCCGACACATGTCTTGGTTCCCGTACCACAAGTGTGAAGCACATCATGGAAACCCCAAACACACCTTGCTGCAGAGCAAGTGCATCTGGCTTTAGGGAAGGACCTAGAGGACCTGGGCATCTTAGAACCACACTCCAAAAGGGCCTTAAAATGCCCTTCCCTGCCTTGCAGACATCTTGAGGACTCTCAGATTTTCATTAGAGGCCACATGTGACCTCAGTTTGAGAGCCCTGCCTGCAACCTCATTAAAACCGTTGCACGATTTGCATGAGGCACCGTCATATTTTATGCAGAGGAAGAAAGGATTCTTGCTCCTTTGTATTCAAAGCAGCCTTAGCAGCCAAATTTCAGTATTCAGCTTCTACGCTTCCATGTCCAGTACTGCTGGATGTTTTGCACTAAATCTTATTTTAAATATTTTTGTACCCTATGCTACAAAAAATGCTAAGTCTAAAATACTTGCAAATTAAAGACCATTTCTGAGGAAGACCTGAAACAAACTGAGCCCCTTCGGAGAGCTCTGGGTAGGACAACTGACTATCCCTATTGTTACCATTCCCCAGGGTCACCACAGGGCTCGGCTTCTTTGTGCCAGGCATCACAGGAAAGAAAGACTGTCACAGCACCATGTAGTCATCTAGGAACCCAGGAATCCAACCCCTGCATGCCAGTAATTAAGCATCTAACTAAACTGGGCCTGATTTTCAAGTCTGAGTCTTAGTATTTGCTTTTAGCTTCTTTCTAAATCATAAAATGATCTTAAAAATACAGACCAGAAAGCTTCCTACAAATTCTGGTCAAATTTTGCATATTATTTTGGCTAAAAAAAAAGTGAAATATTTGGAGAATATTGACAATAACTCAAATGCTTTTCAGCTTTTGTTTTAAAGCATAGGGTTCAAACATTTGTTTGAAAAGTTTTCTTACTCAAATCAATTTATGTTAAAAAAGATCCAAGGGATACACACCTTACACCACTCTTTAGGGCTACATTGAAAAAAAGTATTTTATTTTCACTTGTCAAATTGAAGCAAACATGGGAGTCCCCACCCTGGTAAACTGCATGAGCAAGCTGAACAATTATTTTACTTTCAACCTTGTGTTAGCATCTCTTTCTGCCATTCCTGGGTTTAAAAATCCACTTTCCTATGCCTATGATGATATTTTTCATATTTTTTCTTTGCTGATCTTTACTAGATCTTTTAAAGATGTGTATGGACTTAAATAAACATCAGCTGATTTCCTGAAAATGCAGCATTTTACTGTCTCAGCTCTTGCTTTGAATGCTTTTAAAATGGCTGCTATCACTCAAGCTCTCTAAGGCCCCACCATTCATTAGTTTTACAAAAGGCTTGCACAAATAAACACATAATGCTGAACTATCTACATAAGGAGGGAAGTTTCTGTTAATATAATCTAAATTAAAAGTAGAGTGTCTTCACGATTTGGACAATTTTATTCTTTATACTGCACTGAAGATGACATTGAACGGCCTTCACTTCATAATCTTCCCAAATTTGAAGAAAAACTGCTGCATTCTTTCAGCTTCTTTAATACACTCTCATTTTTCAAGTATGAAGTAACTCATTCCCATCCTACTGCTAAAGTAGAACTGCCTCTTGTCATACACTTGATTACTTATGCATTTTGATATTATTGTCCACATCCATCTGTGTAAGGTTTAAGCCTTGCACGGGCCAATATAGATTATGAAAAATTTTAAAAATGTGCCAGAACCACTGGCAAGGGAGCAAAAGAAATACATTGTTCCTGCTATTGCTCCTACAAATTATGAGAAACTCATTAAAGCTGAATCATTTGTGGACAGGCAAAAAAATTCTCATAGGCAACGTGCCAGTGGAATCTCCTGAGTTTGAACTTCCAGAGTTTCCCAATAACTCCTGTGCTGTGAGAAGGAGGGCAGTGGGGGAAGGGATGGACACTTGATCACCCCTTGGTTGATGAAGGAGGATCAGACCAGCTCAAACCCAAGGGTGTGGAGATGAAGGTCTTTGTCCTCTTTGCTGCTGCCCAAACACAGTCGAGTTGCTTTCCTACTGGGTGCCATATGAGTGAATCACAGAATCACAGAATCCTAGAAAAACTATGGTGGGAAAGGACCTTCAAGATCATCAAGTCCAACCATTCTCAAAAGAAGACCTGTGTGGAGTCTTTCCAGGTGGTGAGGAAGTGGTCATGTACCCTCTCCCTCCTCTACAGAAGCAAGAGGTCAGGAGGAGAACTTGTCCCAGGGGATAATCTCCCCTTGTATTGCCTGGCCTGGAGTAGGTCCTTTGGGCACAGACCTTCACTGGATGAGGAACAAAGGAGAACATGAAAGCATGTGTCAATTTATCATTAAAGAAATTACTTTTATGGGCAAGAGATGAATGATCCTGAGAAAATAAGGCCCAAAAGAACAACAACTTTCCTGTGAGGGTGCCAGAGCCCTGGCACAGGCTGCCCAGGGAGGCTGTGGAGTTTCCTTCTCTGGAGATCTTCCCAACCCAGCTGGATGTCGCCCTGTGCCCCGTGCTCTGGGTGTCCCTGCTGGAGCAGGGGGTTGGACTGGATGGTCTCTAGAAGTCCCTGCCAACCACAGCCATTCTAGGATTCTGTGATTCTGTGAACATCAGACAGGATGTCTTAACATATCTACGGTTTAAGTGAACCTGTTTGGCTCTATCCTGGACAGCACAAAGGAAATACCTCACACAGCTAATACTGTTTCAGCAGAGGGGAAGCAACCACTGAACAAAAGCAGAGCGCTGAGCTCTGCTGCCTGCCGGACTCAAAATGCTGCTCTGCACAGAGAGGGGCACATGGGTAGATCCGTGCAGCAGAGCCCAGCAACTGGCCTAAAAGCAGCAAGGGAGGAAGCATTCAGCTGCCCCCATCATCTCCTTTCTTACTGGGAGAGCAGAGTCAGAACTGCAACAACTCCAAAGAAGAGAGATTAAGGCAAGGTCAGCAGGGTAGGGTTTGATCAAGATGCGACACAGGGTAGAGCTGCACACCTGAGGAAAGCTGAGTGGCTATAGAGGATTACTGCTCTTCAGCAGTTCGGATGATCAGTGTTTTCTTACTATTCTAGGCAGTTTCTTCTTCCCCAAGGAGAGAAAAAAAAATTTTTGTTAGTTTATCTCCTCAGGAAAAGCAGTTGGTTTTCCTGCAGGCTACTGCTTCAAAGTAACCTGATCCACAAAAACGATGTCAAAATAGCTCTGTCCTCGTTCCACAGGAAGAAAGCCAAGTGTTAGTGCTCATTCCCAGGACATTCCCCTCCCCACACCCAAGAGCACCACATATATGCTAAGCAAAAGAGCCTGTTGCACTGAGCAAGTAAAGAAATACAAACCAATTCTTTATTCCATTCAATTCCAGATAAAAACAGATGAGCATTTTCTTTCAGGTTAATTTTAAAGCAGTACTAATAACCTAGATGCTAACATTTCATATTGGAATCTAGTCATGTTTATACAGCATGTATATACTTAAGGTACAGAAGTTGTTAATGGCACACAATTTTAGCCTACACATTTTACTGAATCTCATCAACCAACGCATGTGAAAACAGAAGTGTCCTGTCCTCATTGCTCAAGATCTTTTTTTTTTGAAAAAAATATATTTTTTTTTCCAGAGAAAGTAAGTTTTCTGTCAGGTTGACTTCTTTTTAGTGTTTCTTAGCACAGTATACGACAATGTCATTGTTTTTAAAAGGTCAAACCCTACTTCTTACATGCAAGTTACCCAACCTGCACACCCCCATTTGTGGGCAGCCGCAGCAGCCGCTCTCGGCCAAGGCTGCGCCCAGGTATCGACCTGGGACCTGAGCAGCCCACACGCCGCACGATGGGCACTGGGATTATTCCCATCCTTACAGGGACAGACATTTTAAAAACAGTGTCTTTTGAGGTAACTGATTCTGGGATCTGTCATCACATGTTATTACCAAGTAAACTGCAACCAAGTGTAGCTAATTACGTATAAATGGCATCTGTTCTGCAATGAGGCTATTTTTTATCTCATGTCCACACTGTAAAACGTGACAGATGAGTACCAGCTTAAGAGGAATATAAGGCTACTGAAAACACACATGGAAAAATGAATTCTCATTTACTTTACTCAGAAAGGTTTTATTCAAAAATCACCTTCTGTGACACAAAAAAATCACAATCTGTGCAGTTGCAGGCTCTCAGATGGATATAAAAAGATCAGACCAGTTTTTACCTTTAACTGTTTAGATCTTCTCATATCTGAGTTGCCAACAGTAGCACAACGGTATCTTTGTTTAAAGAGCCTTCTCTGAGAACTGAAAAAAGCAAAATTGTACGGACACATCTGACACTTCGACTTTAGTTTTACAGAAAGAAAATTACACCGGGGCTTCATGAATGATCTCTTTTAAGCTACATGTTAAGAGTCTGTTTTCATTAATTACCAGATGTTAAAAGCAACATAGATCAGCAAACAAAAGCAATTTTACACAAGACTAGGGGATGCAGCCAGTTTATAGAACCCTGTGGTAAAACAACTAAAGCATAAGTTACATTTACAAAGGCTACAGTACAAAGACCTTTTACAGCTTCATTACTTTTATGATCTCCTCAGCATTTTTAGTTTCCACATTACAAAAGATGAAGACCCTCCCCATTTCAGAGAGCAGATAACCACAGATCCTTAGTCTATTCAAAGGCACTTTTTTCTTTTCTTTTGGAATTAGTCAGATATTAAGTTGATACTTGCTTTCAACATGTGCTGGCCTAATAGTCTGTTCAAAAGTTCAGGCAACATAATGACAAATTACATCCCCCTCCCACTCCAGACCATGTACTTATTTGAGACCTTTATTTTATAATTAAACCAGGCTACCAGGCTAAACCTTTGGCCAGCTTTGCTTTCTTTTTCCCTTTAACACGTTGTGCCTTGAGCTTCTTTTTCTGCCTAGAATTCATCCATATTGGGTACTGTCCGTGCTGGTCTAGAAGAGTTTTTTTGTTTCTTTTATTATCTGTGTCCATCTTGCAGTCATCTGAAAAAGAAAGGAATTTATAGTCAGCAAAATACATGAATCAGCTTAATAGAAGCTATTTGTTACTAGATTCACAAGCATGATAAAAATATCTCTATACACAACACTGTTTGTACACAAAGAGCTGAAGGCTTTATACATCAAAACTGCTTTCCAGAACAGCATAACTGCAAACAGGAACTTCAACAGCTGATAATAAATATGAAGAATTTCCCCTAAAGGCCCATGTCAAGGCAAAGCACCTTATTTCTTTAGCCTGCCATCTGTTCCAATACTGTGTATCTAAAAACATTGTGTGTGGTCTCCATCAAAAGCTGCAACCATACAGGAACTCATAAGCTTACTAAAACATACGTACAATTAAACACTTTTTATGATGTAATGTTTAAGATCCATCAAAGTTCTGAAAAAAAAATTATTCTGAGTGGGAGATGAAGACAGGTAAAGAGAAGAATACAGAAAAAAGCTGAATACACTGACAAATACATGAGCCAGTGAGTCAACATTTAACTCAAATAAGCAAGCACAAAACCAAGTCTAACTAGGGTAGAAAAAGGAGGTTAACCTCTAGGATCAGGAAGACTGAATGTTATGGTCACTGAATGTTATGGTCACATGAGTGGCCAGCTTGCTACCACTGCATCAACTGCATCTTTCAGTGAAACCAGGTTATGAGGGGAAAACCTTGTTCATAAGCACAAAGTTGGACTGTACTCTGCTCTTTTCTTTCAAATCTGTTTGCAGACCTTTTATGTGCAACCCCAAAGCTTCAGCACACACTTGTACAGGGAGGAAAGAAATAGGACTTTCCGTAGTGCCTGTCTGATCCTGGGAGACAAAGTCCACGAGGGTAACACCACACAGGCAGCCTGCTGTTTCAACAGAGGAAGCACGTCAGTGTAACGTGAGGCAGGCATCCTAGGGCAGCCTGCACTGCAGAGAGGTGCTCGAGCCCTAACACAGAGACTCGGATACTTCCAGTCAGTGGAGAATCCGTACAGGGGCCTTCTGCAGCTGGCACGCCCAGAGGCCGACCTGGCAAGGGACAGGAGGCACAAGAGTCCCAGCTCCAGAGACCCCGTGAGACACAAGAGAAGCACGAGAGGCCTTCCTAATAGCAATGTTTTCCAAAGCTCCTAGAAGGAGGGATGGGCTGCCCCAGACCAGAGTGTCAGACGTTGGCAACAGGCTAACTCAAAGACAGGGGAGGGAAATTTCGGGAGATGGGGAAAATGCCAAAAACAAGGCAGCGAGGACTTCTATGATAAAGTCCAATTAACTGGCAGTTCAGAGCTAAACTACCACACCGCTCTCTAGTTAGAGTAGCTAAAGGAAGGATCCATGGTACCAAACACATGCGAATAACAAGCATCAGCATGGGTTATACCATACAACCATCTGTTGAATGTAAAAGCAGCAGCCATCTTCTAAAAGAAGCACCCAGCTTCTCAAACAAAGCAGTGATTAACTATAATAAAAACAGTCTATAGCAATGAACCAGGCTGTATAAAAACTGGTTTGAGATTCCTTTGCCTTAATTAATTCATAACTTTATGCACAGCTACCTTGTTAGTCAAGGATTTTTGTCAAAGCCAGATCATTCCCAAATAAAAACAGATAAAATAAATCCACAAACTACCCTAAATGTCTCAACATAAAAGCTTCTTCTCTGGATTCCTGTTCTATTATCAGTACATTTAAACTGTATGGGGAATTAGCTTTTGACTGAAAGAAACTATTTCCACAATATACGTCAGCTGCAACATTAGCTTAACAAAGAAATACTCCTGATAATGAGTATCACTGTTTACATAGTGCA
>JAVCKT010029280.1:0-17644 GCA_032273925.1 Rhynchotus rufescens | reverse complement strand
GCACCTTAATCACCTGCTTATGGAGCTGTTAATGCCAAGGACGAAATAGCACTAACAAATAATGACCAGTAAGGTATTGGGAACTGCTCTTTTGTTTAGGTAGCTTCTCTCTCTCCTGCGTCACAGTGCCAGCTTTGCACTCCTTCAAGAATCTATACATGGGTGGTAACCAAGGAAAGGGAAATAATCCTTCATAGTAGTAGAAGACACCAGGAAGGTCATCTGCCCAAGAATCACTCATCCAAAAAGCAATGAAGCAACCCATCTCTTCAGGAGTTCTGCTGATTTTGCCACTTTCCCCCTTACAGACTCTGCAAGCAATCCCTTTGCCTTCTTCCATTATCTGCTTGGGTTGTAGGGTGATGCTGAATTGTCCATTTGATTTTGTCATGAACACTGACTATCTCTTCTGCTGCCCCACGTTTCTGGCACTGCTCAGCCTTGCTAAGAAGAAATCAAGAATTAGTCTCATACAACCTGGCGGCAGTTCCTGGATGAGGAAGCTGGCACTGATCAAGTTTAGGAACTGATTTGGTAGCTCGCATGTAGATCTACCATGCAGCTGACAGGTATTACTAAGTGCTCTGCTGCTTCAAGGTCTTCAGGTTTCCAGCCGGTTAAGTTTCTCTCAGGCTTCTGCAGTAGCAAGGGTCAGCAAGCAAGGCTCACTTTCAAGTGGCCTTTTGATTTTTTCTTTTTTCCTCAGGAGTTCATTGTGTTCTTAATAGTTGGACTGATGACTTTCATATAATGGATCTGATGACAGGCTAAGGGAAATCAGGGCTGATACTGAGAGTTTGGAAAGTCTCTCGCCGAACATCTGGAAGTATTGCCAAGAGGAATTTATTAGAGGAAGACATCTGACCACCCCCAATCTCACAATTTTCTTCAACTGTTCCCTAACACCTGTGCTGAATCATGTAGCCTAACAAGTTAGTACAGTGTAGGAGCCACATTAAGGGAACTGTATCAGTAAACAGAAGAGGAGAGAGAAGAAAAGTTTGGAATTTTTATGGGGAGGGAGGGATGGCAGCAGTGTGCAAGGTGGAGGACATGAGGATACAGACATTCTGGTGGGAAAAAAATGATGTGCAGAGAAGGGAATCAAACTGCAGAGTCACTAGTTGCCACTGTGATTCCAGACAAGGCAGGCAAAGGAAATTCCAGAAACGGCTGGGGGCTCCTTGTCTTGCTTTTGTGTTTGACTGCTGGGGCGGCAGGGATCCAACAAAAGCTACTGTCTCTCGGGACAGCCTTTAGCTGCATGGATAACTGTTATAGCTTAATTCCTGATGTTAATTAGAGTGTTTTCCAAAGTACTTACCAAAGGGTGATAGAGAATCACACACTTACACTGCGTACTTCAGTTAATCCATGCACAGGCACAGCTCAGCCAAGAAGGAAGACACAAGAACTGCTTTTGGAGAAGCATCTCTGTTCTGAGAGAAGGGCAAAGCTACCTCAGCAAGCAGGGAGGGATCCAGCTGGAGACCCCGGGGCGCTCTGCTCCCACAGGGCAGAGCTGTGTTTCCCCGGCACGGCGCTTCCCTGACTCTCTGTGGTGACACCCTGCGGTCTCCGACTTCCTCCGGGCCACCTTCTGAATGACACAGGCACAATAGAGACTCCCCTGGAGTTCAAGGGTTATTGTCTGGGGATTTATCCCCTCCTTTCAGGACAAAACCACACTCAAATTTCTTCCCCCTGGCAGTCGCACGGCCTGCACTATCACTTGTGGATCGCATGGCATGCCTCCCCAGCAACATGCATGATATATCAAATATTATAGGAGGTTCCCCAAGAACTCCAGCCTTCCCTGTAGGCAGCAGGAAACTCATCGCCATTATTCATGATGAGAAAATCATTTGAATTTTCTGTGCTTATTTTCTGTTCCTAAACTGCGTTTAACAAAGTTCAGTGGCAGTTTTTGATCCTGATGAGTTCAGAATGTTATCAAATAGCGTTATGATTATCATGACCGACTTTTTATTAAAAAGTCCTTCTTCAATTGATAAACCAGTACAATTCTCACATTCTAACACTCACTTCCATCAACCTGGTACTGCTCTGTAACATCAAACCAGAGCTTCCCAAAATCTAACCAAGCACATAAACTATACACATCTTAGATAACACCAAAATATGACTAATTATAAGTAAATTGTTTCAATTTTGTTTCTCATGGTCTGCTTGTTTCATAACAAATTCCCCTGAAAATCTTTAAAAAGAATATCTTTCTTACCTTTTTTTTTTTTTGCTGCTGCTGAATATTTTTTAAACTTTATTTTCAGTACCAGTGAAATTCATCATATTATGACAAGAAACCAAAATTATTTCATTTCATAAGATCCTCTAACAGCATGAAGCTAACCCCGTGGTCTTTGAGAAAGAAATTCTGCCAGCAATAGATGTATAAAGAATCAGCAGAGAAAAGTTTCTCAGACAGAATGGTTAGTCATGATGTGAAGAATGTGTGTCCCCTACAGATGTTATAGCTATTTATATGATAAATCCCAATCATCAATATGGGAATTTTACAGCCTTCTTTTAAGTTAATGCTCAAGTTTGAATTAATCTTCTTTTGACAATGTTTGCCTAATATTTCAGTGTTGAGCAATATTTCCAGTTTTTTTTCATTTACAGTGAGCCTACTGGGCACTTTTAAAGCTATATTCCAGACTTCATACTTGCTTCAAAAGGACTTTTTTAATTCTTCAATATTTCACACATACCTCTAGGAACATCAAGGGCAGTAACTATTGAGAAATGCTTAATAAGAGCACGTCTAGACTTGCAAGTTACCTGGAATTAACATCAGGGGTGAATTCAGAGCACAGAGCAGATTCTAGAATAGTTCCCTACACAAACACAGCCATTCTAGAATAAAATGATCTCATTCTGAGGTTTAACAGTTAGCTTGAACTGCTTTGAGTAGCACGAGCTAAACTAAAACACACCAGATTTGTTCCAATATGACAGTATTTACCCTGTAATTGAAAGACAACTCTATGCCCATTTGGAAATGAGTATCTTCCTATTTTGAGCTGAAAAATACAGAAAAAGAGAGGAGGAAAAGCAGCCAACACAGTAGTCCTGTGTTCATATGTTATGTATCTTTATGCTGCTGGTGATGATATATAACCATATCTATATAAATATATAAATATATACAAATACACACACACACACATGTATATATGTGATTGTATGTGTATATATACATATATATAGTGTGTCTGTATGCCTATACATACATATACACATTCACACAGCAACATCCATAAAATTCAAAATAAACAAAGACAAAAAGGTGGCTGTTTTCTAGCTCTTGGTAATCAAAATAATTGCAATGTAAAAGATTTCCAGACTAAACTTCATAAACTTTCCCAACTGCAGTTCCTAACCCAGCATATCTGCCTCCAAAGAGACCCACAGTTTGCTTGCCATGCTCTGCTCCAGGTATGAGCCACAGATCCATACACCTATTCCCTCAGGATCAGTAGGAGGGCAGTTGGGCTTGTCACCTGGTTTGGGTTAAATCAGGAAAGGGGATGGCAAGTTTTTTGCTACAGAAACAAAAAAAATGATATGATAAATGAGGATCTCAGTTCAACTGTGTGACATCTATTGGAAACAAGCTATAAACTCCAAGGGCTCACATGACTAATCTATCAAAAAGAGCTTCTTAGTGGGATACCTGAGCTATAAAGGGAAGGTTTCTACACAAAGACAATGCTGGGCTTTTTGTTTGTTTTATTCTTAGAGTCTCTGGCCATAAATACAGTTCTAGGTTATGAACTTGCTGTGATTTTCCTTTGTTAAAATGCTATTTTCAGCACATGTTCTATCTGCTTTTGCTACTCTCTATTAACAACTTATCTTTGGATGTGAGATGCAAAAGTGTAACAGAAAACTGGTAATAATAGATCACTCAACCTCAAAAATGCTTTGGTCCAAATATAACATTCTGGGGGCAAGGAGCAAAGCCAGACCAGCACAACTTGGCACAACGTGGTCCCACACAAGCACCAGTGATTCATGAGGGATCACCAGGAGAGGGGAGCATGTTGCAGAGGTGGCCTGGGCCAGAGTCCCCTGATAGGAGAAAGTGGAACTATTCAAACCAAGAACTTTTCCAGGGATTTAGTGGGAAGAGATCAAAAAGCTTAGATGAAAAAAAAAAGCAGGAATAAATCTACGAAATTCCTCAGCCCCAGACACTCCCACACTGTATCACTGGTGATATACAAAGCACTTTGAAGTGGAAAGCACAAGGCTGAAAACTCCTGTTGACATTCGTGATGCCTAGTGTTGACACTCAGCAAAACAAAGTCAGTTAGTCACATGCTGCAGAGAATCCTGATGCAAGTCCGGAGAATATTTAGGAGTAGCAAAGAAGAGTGGAGATAGAGAAGATTTCGACTCTTTCATGCTCATTTAGATTTACTTATCTTTTTCTTCGTGGTGTGCGTGTGTACATGTCCTACTGCCAATAGTCTTTACTTCCAAATCTCATTACAACCTCTATAAGCTCATGAGGAGGCAAAGCTGTGTCAACAAGTGCTCATAAGGCCAGAGTCCCAGCCCTGTAAGGATCATGCTGGTGAGCACCTTCAGGGAAGGCAGGCAGAGTAACTCTATTCCTGCAAGTCTTTGGCTTCTCCAACATCTCTTCAGCCTGCATGAGCTCAAGGAAAGAAGATGGAAAAAAAATTTAAAGCCCATATTTGACCTACAAAATCTGATCGCGGAGGTCTGGTGACATCTACTGAACAGGGGTTTGTCTTAGCTATGATGGTGTCAAAGACCTTTGTGCAAAAGTTTTATAGATGCTGTTCACTTCCTAGGAAATAGAGCCCTGCCTTCCTTCCCTGCCAAGCCTGTCACCTCAGGAGATTGGCAGGCGGAATATGGCACGTAGCTAGAGTGCTGCTTCAAAGGAAAAAGCCAGAAAACAAGAGCCCCCGACTGTAGCATAATCCACAGAGCAAATGGAACATTTTCATCTCAACAGAAAAGTGAGCTGTTTCACATCTCCACACTATAGTTCTGGCAACTCTATTAAAAAAAAAAGGAAAAAAAAACTACAAAAAGAGGGTGATGGCCAAATCTGTGTGAAGCTGTCCTCCCCTTGTAAAACTGTGTTGTCAAGATCTAAGAAGCAACCTTAGCATATAGTTCATTCAAGCAATATTTAAAATGAGTAACCTCAAACTCACAGATTAAAATCACAATAGAAGCAAGATGACTCAAGTATACCAGAAAAAGGATTTCTATAAATGCTTCCTGCTGTAGGTTTTACTCCCATATAGCTCCAAAGATAAAATCTACTGTGGAATGAGAGGAAAGAATAATATCTCACAATGCAAACTCAAATCATGCTGTAACTGGGATAAAAGGAAACTTAACTATTTCATAAATGCTCTGATTAATATATATGGTAATATTCATATCATTCTAAGCAATCGCAATCATTGCATTCAAGTAAATCATATAAAGATAACATTGCCCTAAGTAAAAGATTGCCACAATAATATGAGGCTTGCTGTTTAAAATAATCTTTTTATCCTAACACAACATTTATTTTGAATGACTTTTTCAGGCAATGGACATGTCAGCTGGTTTCAGCAGGACAGGCTACACTTAATGTACTAGTGTTTAACTTTAAGGAACACCCAAGAAAAAGGAGCAAGTAACAGCCTGGCATCTGTTTTTTCCCCGACTGCTTCCCTGTTTGCTGTCCTGTGTTTTTTGTCTTGTTAGATACACATTAACTTGTTAAACTGACCTTCACTTCCCTCCAGATCCCTACAACACATTCAAATTCTTTAAAAAGACAACTTAGAGAGACTGCCTTTTGGTAAATCTCCTAGGGAGAGCTCTACAGACTGCTCTGGCACACATTGTGTACATGCATCTGTCACGAAAATTTGATGACAAATCATCTGCTTCCCAACAGATAGGCTGCACTGACTTCAAATTCCCATGAAAAGCCTTTGTCTACCAGGAGGAAGGATATTCTTCTTTAAGGCAGTGATCTTTCTCGAACTTCACTTCAATCCTCCACTTGCTTTATTTTGCAGTATCATTTATTTGCACAATAGTTTTTTTTGGATCAGTTAAAGCCTGTCACAAGATACATCTTCCTGATCATCTTTGGGGAAAAAAGTAAGAAGAGAGGAACTAATGAGGGAGGGAAAGCAAAGATTTCAGCAGTAATGACACTGTTTTTAGGTCATCATAAGTGAAGATCCTTTCTAAGACTGACCTACCCCAGTCTATTTAAAATTAAATTGAACTTGAACTGATAAACTACTCTTCTGAGATTAACCTGAGTGGCACACATGCAGCAAAGCACTGAAAATATAAACATACCTGAATTGGAGTCAAACTTTGTTTCTGACCTGCAAAGGAAAATAAAAAGATTGTTAAGTTACAAGAACTGCTTTATGCTAAAGAAGTCATTTGACAGATTGATCTCCCACCCTGCAAGTATTTTATTAAATAAGATAGTTTCCCTATGCATGTCAATATTTGATATATTCAAGGTCATCTGCTCCTTAGTAATATGTATTATCTTTGATATTTTGATTTTCTTATGAAGTATCTCTACAAAAAACATTTGTAAAAGACTAATCACAAAACACATCCAGAAAATAGAATATAAATTTTAAACCAGAATTAAGTTACATGCTGTGAGTAACAGTTGTTCATATTAAATAAATGCTGCTTAAATCCATTTTCATTTTAAAAAAGTCATTAGCAGAACTGAATTTATTCAAGAATGTTTCCAAGCTACTTGTGAAGCAGATACCGTTTCATTTATGTCACATGTATTGTAACCAGGGATCTGTACTTAGTTGAACAACATCCTATAAGGGTTTTGTTTGTGAGTCTCTTTAATTTACTCACTCTGGACGTATGAATACATGGATTGATTTTCTTAAAAGTGGAAAAAAAGGTGAAGGGAGGTGGAAAAGAGGGAGAGAGGAAGGGAGCCAGACCTAAATTTTAACTTGTTTTAAAGTCTGTGCAAAAAGACAATGATGTGTGCATTATGCACCATTAGCTCTGGTCGTGCACTGCAGACTTTTCCCTCTCTAACAAGCAGCGTTTTCTTCTAAGGGCTTAGCACTTAGCAAATGAACCCTATAACCTGTATATTTAATAAAGGGAAGAAAAAATTAGCCCTTGTGGGAACATCATGTTTCAGATACAGGTTAATAATACTTGTAAATGTCGAAGCCTTTGAAGATCTCAATTCAACTGTGGGAAACCTTAAGTTGGGTAATTACTCTCAAGATGCTGCTGATGTGCTGTCAAGCAGAATTAACCCTACGGCGAGGCCTATCTACCCGGCCTGCTCCAGGCCAGCTTTGTCTATGTGGAGCTCGCGGAGCAATTAGCGGGCAGGTTGCAGGCAGGTTTATCCTGCACCCTAACAAGGCCTCGCGCACGCGGTCGCGGCTGCGGCAGCGGGGCGCCCGCTCGGGCCGGCGGGAGCCCCTCTTGAACCACGTTACGCTGGCAGCAAAACGCGCTTCCCCAGGCAGCCAGAGGAGGAAATACAACGTGGGATCCCTTCACGCTGTACCCACAGTGGATGTATCTTTGGAATTTACAGCCCTTTCCCTTGGTAAAAACAGTAACTGAAACTTTAGGACTAAGCATAGGGTTTGGGGTTTTTTTTCCTTCCATTTTTATAAGTTTGTACATGCGGGTCTATTTTATACGTATTGCATGTATTTGTATAACTGGCATCCTAGTCGTACAGCAAGGATCCACAATACAGTGAATGAATATTAAATCCATCACAGTCAAGAAAAATGAACAAGCCCACACTGTCAGCGTAAACACTTCACGCCCTCAAAAAGGAAACAACTCCCTTCTCTCCTCCTGTTCGCTCCTTCTCCATCTACTTCATTCTCAGCATTTTTTATACTTTAAATGAAACAGCCATGGAGGAAAAAGATGGAATGAAGATGGTGGAAAACTCTACCTCTCCTGTGTTACTTATCTAAGTGATATTATCTACTATTTATCTACTATTTACTATTTACTATTTATTAAGTACCACCTGCACAAAGAAGGTATGTTGCTGACCTGCCTTCAAAATTAACAGTGCCGATAACCACCCTGGTCGCCAGTCCCTGTTGCTCTTTGGCAATGGGTTTGAGCTTGTATTTATGTGTAGCAGGATAAAGGGCCAGCCCTACAAAGAGGAACTATGCCAAAAAGAAGGTACAAATATGCAAAAGTCCCTATACAAAATGGGACTTCTGCCAAGAACTATGGGGAAGTCCACAGAGCTCAACTGAAAGATGCTGTGCCAGGTGAAGCTGGTTGCTCAGCATGTTATTTACAATGTTTTCCTCTAGCTGCAGTAAATGTGCTCCCTGGCTACTCTGTCTTTTCTGGCTCATCACTCTATCATCAAAGGCTCTGCTACCTCTATTGGTTTCAGTAGACTTGGCTCCAAAATAGCCAATAAAGTCGGGTGCCACGAGCTAAGACAGAATTATCTGCTAAGTCTTTAGGAGTAAATAAAACGGGGCTAGGATACGGGCAGCACAATCAGATTTTTCCCATCTAAATCCTTGGTATTTGTGATCAGTGAGACAAATACACCAGCTCTCAGTCTGCATGGGTGAAAAAAACAGAAAAAAAGTTTGTGCTAAACTAGATAAAAGCTTGTGCTCAAATATCCTTTCTGCCTATCTCTTGGCTATAGTCCTGCTTACTCCTCTGACAGCCCTCTGGTCTTTCACAAAACTCTTCACAGGTCGTTGGTGCAGAGCTGAAGTATTGACATTTCAATCTTCTCCAGGCATGGGCAGTTTCCATCCCAGCTCTACTTAGACACCATCGACCACACGGTCTGACTTCCAGCTTTAAATTTTCAGATCCAAAGAGGCAACTGCGAAGCAGGAGGGAAAGATAATACAGTCTCTGCCATTGCAAATAAGCAACAACTACCAGATGAGAGAAGAGTTCCACACGAATGCAATGTGTTTTAAATATCACCAGAGAGATGTGCAGAGGGAAATCCTTACAGTTAGAAATCAGATGTAAAACCTTGACCTACTTGTAGCAATGGCAAAGCTTCCTAACTGGAAGCTTTTGATGGAACCAGCACTTTTCTATAGATCTTCTGCATTTACATCTTTCTGTATTTACAGTACACTAGGCAAAGCTATCAGAATCTAGTTGCATGCAGGTGCTAAAAATATGCTAATAAAAAAAACAATAAGTAGTATAAAATAATATACCAGGAGTACCAAGGCATGCTCCACTACAAACAACAAGAAATCTCTTATATTTTTAAAGCTACTTTAACAAAAAGGAAAAACTCCTCTCTACCTTGTTATCACTGTATGTACTCTGATATTTGACCTGCTAGACAAGATGCACCTTACAGAGCACTGACTTTACAAACTGTCTTTTATCATTTATTACATCAAGAAGAAAAATAAAATTTAAAAAAAGGATGACTCTGTGCATGTTTCCTTTGCTTTTGCCCTGTGGGAGTATTCTGGAAGTCAGGGAATGATTCAGAAATACCTTTGTAAAGGTGGTTACACGACCAACGAGAGCAAGAGGACATGTATAAAGTGCTTGCCATTTGCAAATGTGATATGACTCAAATACACACAATACACGTGGGAACACAGACGCCAGGCAGCTCAAGTACCAGCACACAATACACATGGAAATAGTGGGTCCCTGGAAAGCTTTAGCTAAAGGCAAGGAGCCAAAATACTTTTTAAGATCCCAGAGGGAATTAAATCAAAGACAAACAATACCATATAAGACGGTCCCTTTATCTCTGTGGTAAAGAGGTAGTAGATTTGGATCTATATCTTTCTAAAGGCTCTGTAAACCTGATGTTCAGAACATCAAATGATGAGAAAGAAAGAAAGAAAAGCAGATAATTCTGATGACTGTATGTTCTTGCACTGTGAACTTGCTAATATTGCCTCCCCAAGTATGATCGAACTACAACTGCTCAGTGCCACGTGCTTAACAATGACCCCACAGGTAAAGCTAATATAAATCTATTGTCTGTCAGTGGCTTTTGATAAAGAGAGAGGCAAGTGCACTGGCTGCAGCATCTCTGCCCTTTCGTTAAAACTTTGGGTTTTCTTTCACCCTTCTTGATGCATTTTTTATCAGATTCAGGTTTTGTTGCAGCAAAATAAACATTTGGAACTAATTGTGAAGGTACCGCAGCTCTCAGAAAGCACCTGATGAAATCTCCATAGTTCCGATCTTTACAGCAATTCCTTCCTTTCCAAAACTAAAAGAGTCACCGACTCTTTGGCTTTCTTCCACCTTTGCATCTGGGGCTTATAGCAGGCGGCTCTTGGCAAGGTCTTGCTTCAAGGAGGCTAAATAAAACACTGGTAGGAGCAAACATTGAAAATACTGCTCCTCTCTGAAAAGGACTTTGATAGAATATGATCTGTTGCAGTTGTAAACATGATAGCTGAAACTTTGGTATACCTTTGCTTGCAAATAAATTTTATTTCAGTGTGGCATCAACAGTCTGCTGAAGAGACAGGGATCCTAGCAGGTTCCTGCTGCAATCCAAGCCAAAAAGAGTCCTGACCCTGGTGATAAACAACAGAAAATGATGCCTCTCTCTTTCTAGTTTGTGTCCAGCAGTACAGGCGATTCTGGGTCAGGGTGTGGACATTCTTGGCCATGGTGTTTTTAATAAGCTAAACAAGGCCAGGGCACAACTGCACACTGATGAACACGTCCCTCAAGACTGCGCTGGCCCCTGTACAGCTCACCATGACCTTGGGCTCTCCTAGGCAGGACCTGGGCAAGGGGCAGGGGAGGTGCAGGCCATTCCCCATGGGCAGATGGACCAGGTCACTCCTCTCCAGAGGAAAGGAGAGATTAGCCATACAGACAAAAGCCACACTGTGTCACTTGCTTTTATGCCCAGAGAGCAGGACTTGGTGCATGTTGTTTACGTGTATGGACATAACTCTTGTCTCTTCAGAACACAAACTATTAGCTGTGAATGTTCACTAATCTTCCTCATGAGCCCAAGCTCCAAATAACAAGGCAAGTTTCCAGAAAGAAAAAAAAAAACAAAAATATTTCACTGGAAAGATTAATATCTCATGTAACTATATAGGAATTTCTGAAATCTCTGTCATGAAGGAAACTGAGCAGCCTCTGACCATTAAGTGCCAAGTAGTTCCTTGCCAGCTGAACTAGCAAAGCAGAGTATCCTGCTGCTCTGCGGCAGGTGGAGAGATTCTGTGGTGTCTGCTACGGTGAAACTTCTCAAGAGATATTGCCCAACACTGCACATTTATAATGTCTGTCTCTCTCTTCCACCTTCATGTGGATTTTCTGGTATAACACAATAATATATATATTATTTGTAATAATATTATCTAGTATAATCTAATAATATAGTTGAAATCTTGTTCACGCTTTCCCTCAAGAGGTGGCACGAACAAGATCTCTCGCCTGATTTCATGAAGCTTATAATAACTTACTATCTTTGAGGTTTCAAACGTATCTAGTATAGGGTATCTAGTCCCCTGCCAAATTTAGCTGAAATTGGCCAGCAGACTGAATAATAAGGTTTTCTTATTCTTAATACTGACACACAGCATGAGGAGCCTTCCATCCTTACGTTAAAAAATGATTTTTAATCTTCCTTCCTTCCTTTCCAGGTTAAAAAATGATTTTTAATCTCTCTTTCTTAAACACAATAAAACAAAACAGATTGATTCACCCTAGATGAATGCTCTAAGAATTTCTATTGATAAAAAGCCAAACAGAAAAAAGTATTTCAATACCTTGTTATTCTGTGGGTGCCTTGGGAGATTTCTGGACACTTTGTTTTAATGTGACAGTTACAAAAATCTAAAAATAGAAACCTACAGCTTCTGTAGTCATATTCCATATCAGTTCACTCTACTTGATTTTTACTATAGGTGTACACATACACATACTAAGGCATAACACGGAATAAGATTGACTTTCTTCCAAGCAGGGTGACCGATACACAACTAATAAAAAGGAATGTCAATTTATAGTAGGGGAAATCAAATACTAAACTTTAAAGTTTGCCAACATCACAAATTTTACTGTCAAAAGTATCTATGAAATTCTTAATAAAACCAGTGCAAGGCACCTATACACGTTCTTAAGATTATGGAAAGCTTTTTGTTTATTTCTGCTTATTCCCAAGTACTTTCAACAGAGATTTGCTGTACTGTAGGTTCAGCAGGTCTCTGCAGTAGGCAAATCCAAACAACCACAAAAGCTTGTCTCAATATGGCCTGGAAATATTTAAAGCACTGCATTGCACTGCAGGTCTTTCTCTTTTCTGTCTTTTTTGATGCCTTCTATCTACTCCTAGGAAATCTTTTACCTTCTGGAGATCATTCTGCCTAGCAAAATTGTGACATTATCGCCCTAGTTCTGAGTGCTGAGCACAGCTGTAGCTGGTGCTCCATCACAAGGAAAGCCTGGGTTTACTGCTCTTGCTTGTAGCTGGTGGCCTCCTCCTACTTGCTCCTTGCATGGTCAACATTAGGCTGCCCTGGCTTGGAGGATGCCTTCCCACTTACTACATCTGTGGGCAGCAACCAGCTCAGGGTAACAGAGCTCATCTACTGGAAAACCAAGTCCAGGTGGCTTGCGGATCAAGGAAAAGATGAGATTAAATGTTTTTTGTTTTTTTTTTTAAACCAGCTCTCCCTGTCCTAATCCTAACGCAGGAATCTTGCGGAGTTCAGTGCTTATACGAGAGGAGATAAAGGAACAGGCAGCATCAGCCAAGAAGCTGCCAGCTAAAGGATATTAAAAATTACCCATGAGCTGATTAGAAGTGCAGAATCATCTATTTGTTATAATGACTGCAACTCCTCTGCGCCGCGCTCGCCAGGCGCGGAGAACGGAGCCCTTCCCCACGAGCCCTGCAGCTGCGGCCGGCAAATGGCGCCCCTGGGCACAAACATGCAACTCCCGCCCTGAGCAGCGCCTGAGGACCTAGAGGATGAACCACCGTTCCCAAGAGCCGTGGGAAGCTGTGGCTGCAGGGAGGACACAGTGCCAGCTGCTGCGGCCATGCCTGAAACGGGCTCGTTTGGTGGCACTGGAGGCGAGCAGGCCGCAACGCTCCCGCACACAGCAAGTGCCCTCGACACACGCTCATGGCGCCTCTTGTTGGCCTCCTGCCCAAAGCCCTTCATGCCCAGGCACCTGCGTTGAAACCAACACTGAGCCCTCCCTTCGCTCTGCTTTCCCACAGGCATTAGAACCACTGTCTACGACAGGAAAAATAAGAAAGACTTTTTGGAATCATAGAAAAGATCTCGGATTTGATTTCAGCTTCTCCTTCTCTTGTTCCGGACTGTCCACATTCCCTCTGTCTTTCCATGAGCAACATGTACCGCTTTTTCCTGCAGGTAAAAGAAGCATTGATTTCAATCTGTAGGCTCTTCTGTGATGGGAGTTTTCACAAGTTGTTCAAACCTTTAACAGCTTTCTTTCCATTTAGAGAGCCTCTTTCACAAGTTTACAGAGGATTTGGGTTCCTTCTCCTATCCCTACCAAACCAGGACTGCTTTTCAGGGCACAGCAGGGATATTGTAACAGGCATAACATCATTTCAAAATGACTTGTGCTGCTGGCTCTGCTGTGGGCACATCGGCACAAACGAGATGCGGTCACAGCAGCACTGCCGCCTGCTCCCGGCTTGCTGCAGGACCTCACAGTTTTCACAATCCCAGGACTGCCTAAACTAGTCAAACACATGCAACTGATCACTGCTCACATTCAGCATTGCAGTAGGTAGATGATCCAGAGGAAGACAAGCACTCTGCTATCTTCATCTCTATGGAGAAGACCAGGAATGCACAGCGATTTGCCATGCACCAGTAGGCCAGCAGACCTCAAACAACAGCTTGTTTCAACCATAAGCTGATGAAGCAGGAGGAAACCACTGCTTGATCCTAAGAGCTTTTCTGATTTTTAATTCTTATCAGCCTTTTATCAGGGAGAGTTACAAAAGCTATAGAAGCTCATGCATGTTTTAAGGTCCTCAAGTTTTCCTGAGTTCCACAAGACCCATTACAAATCTGGATCTTGACAGAGAACTATTTGGTAATAATGTCTGTTGACCAAGTCCTACATGGGCAAGAGCTACCTTACTCCAAACAGATTTTATTAAATAGAACAAGTGATTTTTGATACATGGAATTCCAAATTTTGTTTAGGAGATTAACATCAGTCACAGTGAATAAAATTGCTCAATAGTTCTGTATGATCTTTATGATCTATCTATCGAGATTTATGATCTATATATGAGCTATATGATCTATTATTAATACTACCGCAAAGCTATTTCTTAGGAGATCTCGTAGCCAGATGGCGAGTGCTGATGTGTCATCTGGCCTTCTCAGGGTATTCAAAGACTATAAAGGAGGCTGGTGAGCACTACATGCTGACAGTACTTGCTGTTTACTCAAGATTTCCATTATGTCTGATCTGACTAAGAAAAGGCACATATATTGTTTCTGAAAGCAACAGGACTTGGCTGATTTAGCTTAATTTGAATAAGGCCATAATGTGGAGTGGTCACTTACTGCAGCTGCCAAACCTTGGCAAGGCCGACAGTTGTGTTGGCAATGAACACAATGAAGGCAATGCAGCTACCATCCACTTTTGGATGTCCAAGAAATGTTGAGGAGTCCACAAAGACAAAGTTCCAAGAAAGTCAAATAAATACATGACATGAATAAGGATATAGCTATTTCTTTTGGTGCATGTTCAGGATAGCCAACATCATTACTGAGAATTCCTTACAGGAAGCAATAAAGGCAACAGTGGGTGATTTATTAAGACTTGGCAATGGTTTTCCTGGCCCTAAAAATTGGAAACTGACACAACAATAATATTTCTTTTTTAAAAGGAAGTCATTCTCTTAGGCTTCCCAGTTCAACCCATCCACACTGAACCCTTCTCATACAGACTTGTGTATGACTAAAGACATGACTGTAGTGTATTAAATACTGAATAGCTTCTCTTCTATGGAAACAGTAAGTCACAGACATACTTCACTCAGACTCTTTCTGAACTCCTCTCACCATGCTTGTGGACAGGATGATGTTTTTGCATAAAATACAAGAGAATTTATTGAAAAATTAGAGCAGGTCCAATCCTTCAAATACATTTGGCCCTTAGAAAACAGTGGTGTAGCTGCCTCTACCTGCAAGCTGACATAACGACACACGACCTTGCCCTGCACGCTGTCCAACCATGATAAACATGGCACACAGAAAATTAACACAATCAGGTATAGTTCATGAGCACTAAATATTTTTTCTTTGGTGGGTTAGCTTTCTGTCAGAACAATTTGCTGCATCAATACACACTGCAGCAACACTATGGCTAGGTCCAACGAAGGGGAAACTATGAAAAAAAATGCCTAGAGACTGGTGGGGGGAGCAGGGTTGCTCCCGTTAGCACAAGCCTGCGATTAGATTGGGGTAAGTGTAACACAAAACCACATCAGGGCTGTTATGCAGGAAAGTTGGTTCTTGAGATTAGTTTATCGTCTCTCTCATTTATTGCTTTCTTTAGGCAGCTGCACTGGGATGTGGGAGACTGTCTGGTGTGAAAGTTCAGAGATAGAATAATTAGATTCAATGGCATGATTATGGATTTTATGTTTGAGTCACTTTTGATTGTGGAAAAAGTTAAAGCATGTTCTCCATAAAGCTTGGGTGGTTTCTCATAACACTAGTACAAGTAGGTAGATGAAGAGATGTTAAATTCCTAATTGTTTCTTTTATCTTTCCTGTGATAGAGACAGAGTTCTGTTCTTAAGACATACCAAAAAACAGGTCTTTCATCTGGAGTGTAAAATTCATGTGTTCCCTGACCTTGTATGTCACATGGTAATGAAACAACGTAAATCAGAAATGTTAAAAGTTGAAGTTTGTTAATATTACTGCTGGAGCTCCAGTCTCTTTCCTGGTTAAACTGACAGGTCCATAGTCCAAATATATATATTTACAGATTACAACGACACAAAGTAAAAAATTAATGGACACCCAATGAGAACCAAATGGAAATGCAAGTTTCAGATGGTTATCTGGATATTTTCTTTTTTAAAAAAAGAACTACTTGTATGTATTTTAACTGGGTTGTGGACTTTCTTTTTATTGTACTACCATCTTACTCCTAAGATTTAGTACAATAACATACATTTAAAAATTTCTTACCACATATTCTCTGCAGGACTTCAGCCTTCTAGGCTGAAGCAGTCACCAAGATAGAGGAATTAATCTTTCCTAAAGATGTAGGAATTAATCTTTCCTAGTTGAAGAATTTGTTATATACTGTTATTTTGAATCTGAGAGCTAGGATTCTGGTCTGCCAGTATCTGAAAATGCTGCAAAACATTTGTATACTTCTGCCTGATGACATGGAGGCTACTGCTTTTACGTACTAATTAGCACTAGTCATTAAGACCAGTGCTAGGACATTTCAGAAGTGTGCAATCATGGCACTGTGCATCTTGGGTTCAGACTGCACAGATCAATATTGATGACATATCATTGAGGATTTGGATGGAGAAGACAGAACTGTCTTCAAAGCCAGGGCTGCCCACCATGGATCTTCCAAGTGAGAGTTCATTTACCAGGGTTCCTGCTTACACTGCAATAACTTCAAATACACTGCAGTGTGCACTCCACTTTATGCAATGGAAGAGACCCCACTTTGCCTCACATACCTGTCTGTGTCCCTCCAGACAAAACGCATGGGCCTCCCAAAGCCCTCCCCATTTGTTGCCAGGCTTGTCATCCTCTTCGGAACGACTGGCTGAATTTGATGGATATCTGAGGTGGTGAGAGCTCAAGCAACACAGATTGCTGGGAGATTGGAGCAGGGCCAGTCCTGGCCTTGGGACACAATTAGCAAGGCTTGTTCAGGTGCCCACTGGCTTGGGATTTATTAAAAAAAATAAAAAAACACTCTTTCCTCCTCTATCCTCCCATAAAATCAATGGGGAGTCTCCAAGAGAATCTGAAAACAGAGACATTTCCATATAGCTCATTTCACACAGAGAAATTCAACTCATTACTTTTTAATTCAAAGAAGTCATGACTATGCCAAAGCACGCTGCACATTTAAGATAATCACAGGTAAATCTCATATTGCATTTTTTTCCCATATAAAATGGATTGTGAAAGCAACTCGAAAGCATTTATATGAACTGCTGCTGTCCAAATCTCACCTTGCAAAAAATCTACTTTTTTTTTCAGCAAATGATAGAAAGGAACTCAGTCCTGAAGGTTCAAGCTGAAATCTTGGCTCTGTTGTATTCATTTGCCAAATGTGAATTGACTTCAACAGGGCCAAGTTTTTCTCCATGAAGATTCAGCCATAGTAAGCAAGGGAACATCTACATAGCAGAGTAAAATCACAGGCTATAGATCCCTACTTTGTACTCCCAAGACAAGCACTATGCTAATACATAACATAAGAATATGTCCTTGGCAGATTTTATAATAATCAGCTTTCTAACTCAAAAAATCACACTATGACTTTAGTTTGTGTTGGTGATCCTAACACAGAAATCAAACGTACCAGAGATGAAGTA
>JAVCKT010029274.1:7598-49145 GCA_032273925.1 Rhynchotus rufescens | reverse complement strand
TGGGTGCAAGTTGAAACACAGGAAGCTTCATCTCTGTATGAAGAAGAACTTCTTTACTGTGAGGCTGACAGAGCAGTGGAACAGGCTGCCCAGGCAGGTTGTGGAGTCTCCTTCTCTGGAGGTCTTCCAAATCCGTTTGGATGTCGCCCTGTGCCACATGCTCTGGGTGTCTCTGCTGGAGCAGGAGGACTAGATGATCTCTAGAGGTCCCTTCCAACCTCAACCATTCTGATATTCTGTTTCTCAAAGCCTAATGCTGCAAGTGGCCGTGGGAGGCCAGGCCACGCAGGGATGAAGGCGGGCAGCCCTGGGAGCACTGGTGAGGTGCAGCTGTGAGAACCGCTGCTCACCAGCCCAATCCCCCAGTGCAGCACCACCCTCGCCCACGGGAGGTGGGCACCCTTCCCCTGGCCCTGCTCTCCTTCCACCCTCTCCCTTTCTTCTGGACTCGCACAGTGTAACACAGCAGAGCTGGAATGGGCAGGGAGGGATCTGCTAGAAGCTGAACGTTAATGCTCTGCCCAAATTAAATGAAATAAAACCATATGGTGTCATCATGGGTCACTGATTTAAAACAACAAAAAAATCCTAGCTCCTCTTTAAGCCCTTCAGATAGTAGAACTGTTGCTATGAATTCTGCCTCTCCTCAGAGTGCAGCCAAGAAATGTTCTTTACAGCAAGAGGAAAGGACAGGACTGGACTTTCTCTTGTGGTGTGATGTGAGCAGCCTAACCTGGAACAAAGTGGTCCTTTCCCTCCACCTTTCCAGGCATTCACGTCAGGGTAGCACTAGTGAAGTTGACTGAGCTTCAAAGATTAACAATAGATGAGGAGGAGACAACCTCAAGGAGGGAGTGTGTTTTGAGATATGCAAGGCATCTCCATTTCTGTCTCTCATCTACTTCAGAGAAATAGATAATCCCTCTTCTATCTGCCTATGCGCCTACCCAGACTATCACACCTAGGGGTTACTAAGGTAGTAGGCAATAACCCTTCTTCTCTCTCCCCTGCCCAAAGGTGGGGAGAAGGAAACAGGTTTCATGACAAGAGAGAGGGAATGTGACTGTTGTTCGTGGCCCTTGCACGTGGCCGGGTCTGAGGGCACTGTGCTGCCCTGGCAGCAGCTCTGGAGCCAGGAGCCGAGTGGCTGCTGCTGCTGCCAGTGTCAGCTGCTCTCCCGGGCTGCAAGTGTCGTGATAGATTCTGAGGGTAGAAGGGGAAGCCGCTATCGCCAGCACATCCCATTGGAAGTTGTTATGGCTTTTAGGGTCTACTGCAGCTCTGATCTTTCCAACTACACCTGCTGCTGCAAATTTAAATGTGATTTAAATGTGCAGTCAACTACTGAGGTCAGTGTAGCTGCAATATGGCCCCTATGCTCCTACCGTCCTCCTTTGCCTCCGCACGCAGCCACCGTCAGCAGGGCACACGGCACTCCTGCTCCAAGCAGGGGAATGAAGCCAACGCCGTGCTCCAGCTCGCTGGAGCACTCACTTGGCCCCTGTTATCACTGAGCCTGAGCCCTTCCCTCCTCCTTCCAGCTGTCCTCCGGTGCCCCAGGTGGCAAGGCAGGGCTCCTATCTGCACTGCTCAGGCAGGAAACAGCACACGGAGAAATATCATTTCGTCCGGAGTCATGAGAGGTCTGTGGCAGAGCAAGGAACCAAAGCCCTTTCCTTAAGTCGGATTAGGCTCTATCAGACTCTTATTTCCTTGCCCTCACCCCCCAAATCCCTTGCTCATGTTTCCTCACCGTGCTATGGAGCTTGCTTTCTATCTGGAGTTCTGGGCACGCGGGACTTTTGGCCCTTCCTGCTGCTCAGCCGTGACTTCAGCCAAGCGCAGGAGCCGACGAGCGTCCTGCCTGAACCAACGCCACGGTCCGAGCTCTTGGCCAGCATGTGCGGTGTCGCTGGCTGCAGGGCAGCTGGCAGCAAGGAGCCCAAAGCTCGCTCTGCCTCCCCACCTTCCCCCTTCCCGGGACACACCTGGATGCCGGTAACACCGGGCTGGCACCACGTTCCCTGAGGAGCCGAGGCAGGGCACGCAGCCAGGACGGCCCTTGCAGCTGCCGCCACCGTCCAAGGGCCGCTTTAACTGGCCACTATCGCACACGCCGGGGCCTCGTAACGCGCTCTGAGAGGGAGCGCGTGAAATGTGAAAACTCCAAAGGAATTAAAAGGAGTTTGGTGCTCTGCGGTGTGTGCCCCTCCACTCTGAAAAATAACCCGCTCAGAAGAATACGATCTAGATGAGGACACGGGTGCTTTTTGAAGTGTGTCAAGGTCTTCCCCGGGGGCAGCAGGACACACCATTCCTTTTCTTGATGCCACTTCACTCAGTTCTTCCAGCAGTAGAGCAACTGCTAAACTTGGAGCCCCTGAGGGTTCAGACCTCCCGCTTCCCCATCTCAGCAGCCTGGCTACGAGCTCTGCAGCGGGCAAATAAGCTCACGCCGGGCAAGCTTCCTCCGGCCCGCTGCCATCCGGCGGCTTAGTGCCACACCGGGAACGGGCATCCACTGAGCTAGCTGAGACTCTTTGTGTTTGAAATATTGTCTATAGGTTCCTCCAGCAATAGCAGGAGAGGTGAAACCACAGAGGGCCTCAGACTAGAAGCAGGTCTAAAAGTAGTGTCAAGAAGCAGGGGACGTTTCTTTAGTCTTTCCTTCTCACAGCAAACAATTCCTAGGCAGATTTACAAGTGATTTTTCACTTGCTTGTTTACAAATAAAGTTTTGCTTCTCAATAAGGGCTATATCTCAGATAGTTTTATCTTTAAAACTTGATTAGAGATGGTTATAATTTTTGTATCAGGATAGATGATTTGTATCTGTCCATTTGTATTCAGAGACAGCTAAAGGAATTGCATTGAAACAGAAATAACAAAACAGCAATGAGTGACTAGAAACTCCTGACCTAATGCTGAGCACTAAGGAGAGTAAGAAGTGTCTGAAAACGGGCAGTTGGTTTCAGCTGAAACTGTGCGAGGTATTAACTGCAGGGAGTGTTTCTGCAAATCAACTGCGGTAACCCATGAATCCTAGGAGTGGATGTATAATTCATGGTGTGATGATATGTCCTGTAATGATATAACATGCCATTTCTTAACATCGTATCAAATATTAAATTCAGATTGCAAAATGAAGTCCAGTTGCTTTACTGCAACCAAAGATCTCTAAATGTCCCTCTGGTGAAGCTTCAGAAGGTTATGTATGAAATCTGTGCCTATTCTTTGAAACTCAAAGGAGACAACTTATACAGAAATCCACCACTGGAAAATGAAAAATGGGAATTTACAATAAGTATTAGTTTATGCTCCTAATTAAACACAAATGCTGTTATTGGAATCACTGACTGTGATGGAATTAGAGCAGGGATGATTTTAGTCCAAAGTGCCAATTTCTTTTTGAGAAAAGCAAGACATTTGAACAATCTGCATTCGCTTCAAGAAATCAGCCCTGTGGAGCGGCACGCCAGGATTTGTGCTCCCTGCTCTTTTAGGAAGGGCCAAGAAAGGGTTCTGCAAAAGGCAGGTGTCTCTGCGGCGTCCAGAGGTAGGAACAGGCCACCAAGAGCAGCAGGAGGAGATCTAGGCTGTGTTCCCTCTTGGATAGCAGTAATCCAGGAATCGCGGGCTGGCGCGGCTCCGCTGCCTTAGTGCCGGTTTTGGCCTCTGGGAAGGGCCAGAAGCTTTCAGCACTGCAGGAGTCCAGGCTGCAGGTTAGGCTGCAGTGCTGCTGTGGGACGCCCTGCTCCCTGCTCACGTCAGCGCTCTGGAAGCTCTCTCCTTTCCTCATGGTAGCAGAGCGCAGCTGCAAGGCAAGGGGTTCTGCTGGGGAAAGCCTCTTCCTTTAACCACGGGAAATGCCTTCAGTTCTGGGACTTTGTTAGATTCAGTCATTCGATGCCAAGAATTATTTGATCCAAGTCATTAGTGGCTGCAGAAATAGAAATGCTCCCCTTTCTCCTCGCTGTTTCCAGATACTTTCTCGTGATACAAAACTCGTTTCCTTCTGAAGAGGGGGAATGGTTTTGAGCAGGGCCTTTCACCTCTGGGTCACTAGCTGAAGCCTGGCCCTGGCTGGTGGTGACCAAAAATCATTACCAGCTGATGGCCACTTGGTGCAACGGGCTGGTGGTCTTCCAGTTCCTAGCAGACACGTCTCAGCAAGCGCAGTCACAGCTGCCACTAACTGGCATTCTCAGACAGCCAACTCACCAAGCAAGGAAAGGGAATTTTCCTTTTCATCCCCTGCCTCAGTTTCTGCAGCATCGTGGGCAGTTTTACACCACCACTACTTCATGGGCTGCTTTTCCTCTAAATGGCTTCTCCAGATGTGGTAGCTTTCATGCAGCATGACTCTGCACATCCCACAGGAATGAGGCTCATCCTATGGATGCCCTGAGTAGAGGCTGAACCACCTGATGTCACCTCTCTGTATGGCAGGAACCGTCTGATGTCATCTCATGCTAATAGGACATTTTATAATATGTCATCTGAGGCTGCAGGGGGAATCTTCTAAGCCATTCCCTGTGCTCCAGAACAATAGAACATAACACCGCATAATGTGTAGGTTACCTCAGACTGCCTCCGGCGGATTTGGGATGGATGGATGGATGGATGGATAGATACATTTATACAAAGTATACATACATTATATCACTCTATTGATTTTTAAAAAGTTCCAGGTCTGCCTGGCTATAATGAGATTTTTGAACTTTGTGTTGCGATCAATGAGGGGAATATTATTGGCCTGGAGAATTGATATACCTGCTCTGTGTGCCTTGTTCTGCTCCCGGACTGCCCCTGCCCCCAAGGTGTACGATTCCATCAGACACTTAACCTCTTTTACAGTGTCATCAGGCTAAAAGGAATCTAATAGTGACACGGGACTTGTGCTCAGCACTCTGGCACTATTGCTTTCCTGTCACAAATAATTTATAGCTTTCTATTTCCATCCCTTTGCCTGCACCCCATCCCCTCTTTCTGTTTCTCTGGGCTGGGGGGAATCAATAAACTCACACAACCAGAGTGGCACTTCAGGGGGCTGCAGGGAGAATGTGAGAGAGAAGAAAAAAAAAGAAAAAAAAAAAGCATAAGAAAGTTATATTATTTGTCCTGGTCTAGACTTCTTAGCTCAGATCCTCAGCTAGTGAAGATCAGCAGGACCTCAAAATCTGGCCCCAAGGGCCTCTAAGACCTTCTGCCTCAGTCCTCAGCAGCTGTAAATAAGGACTCGTGGTGCCACTGAACTGGGATTAACGGGGACCTGGGTCTATGAACCTTGACACTACCTGTGTCTAGCTACATCCCAGGCATGTTCTGTGCCGCTCCAATTACTGCCCAGGTTTCATCACGTAAATAAGTGAACTTGCAATCAGGCTGAAGCGATCAGTTTTGAAACAGGCTCCTTTTCCCTCAGAACCTCTCCCTCCCACCAGTGATGCTTTTCCAGAAAAGTCCTCTCAAAGTCTCTGCCCACCTCAAAGGCTGCTTTATCCATGACATATAGCCAGGCAAACATTTGCTTTTTGAAGTTTTGCCAACTTGTTCTCCAGAGCGAGTCTCTGAGGGAGCAGAGCCTCCTGGCAGCAGCCCGGGGCTGGCAGGGGCATTGCCACGTTCGTTACTTTCACTTTGGAGGGATATTTGGGGACTGTTGAAAACTCCCCTAACACAGAGATCCAGAAACAGAGCCCAAAGAGCACGCACACCTTCACCCCAAACAGAGTTCAATTCTACAGGGAATTTTGTCTCCATGGCCTCCATACTTTGTGCCTTACTTGCTAAATTCCTTGGTGAGAGAGTGTTTCCTACACCACAAATACCCAGCAGCTGCCGGTGGAGAGGGCCCCACCAGTCCAGTGTTAGGTGCTAGTGATTTTCTTTCACTGTTGACCTCAGCTGCACTGGAACCAGTGACCCAGCAGTGAAAGATGCCTTGTAACAGGAACTGGAGCACTGATAATTACAGCTCAGCTCGCTTTCAGTCTGAGCTGCATTCTGAGCTCAGGGGCATTGGCTGAGGCTCCTTTTTGGGGTTCCAGTGCTGCACTCCTTCACCACCCGACACAGACCAAAGGTGTCTCTGTGCTGCAGCTGCTTTTTTCCTGGTGATCTGGATCCAATCATCTCTTCTCACCAACTGATGCTTTCTGCTCCCAACTGCTTGTTTCAGAAGGACAAGGGCTTTTGTAGAGCCTTCCATAAGTTGTAGTCATTCGGTTCAAAGCCAGAAAAGTATCTTCTAGGTGCACAACAAAGTGAAATGTGCACTGATGGCAAATCCAGCAGTGGCTGCAAAGGCTGCTGGATGACTAAGCTGCAAATGGGCCTCCTGCAATCAGATCCCAAATGATAATGCGGTCGCTAGCACATAGGAGAGACCAGTACAGGCTCAGTGGGCACTGTAGCTATGCAATGACTATCCAGGGTTGGGGGGGACAATCCTTTTGGAACTGACTCTAATTCCTATGACCATTAAAGTAACAGAATTGCGGGCTGGGGAGTCAAAAGCCACGCTTGCCCACAATGCTGCACCCAAAGGCTGGCTTGGCCTTTGAGGTTCAGGTAACGGCGACTGCTCCGGTCTCTGTACAAACCCACAGGGAAGCTGTGTGAGCAGCTGAGTTCTGACCACGTTTTGCTCTTTTCCAGGATTATCAGAACCAAAGTTCAGCAGCCCTTCCACCCAACCCCGGACGGGAGCGGCACCGGCGTTACCGCCCCAGGACACACTATCGGTGAGCGGCCTGGCGCGCGGGACACGGGCAGACCGGGATGCGGCTTCGCGGGGGAACCAAGTCTGACTGGCAGGGCCTTGGGCAGAGCAAAGGGGAGAAGGGTGGGGGGAAAGGAAGCTCATGAGGAATCCAAGTTTCTGCTCTCCATTGCCTTAACTACACTGCAGAGAGGGGTATCAGGGCAGAAAAACTGCCTCAAGGTATAAGCTTGCTCAAAGTGTTTCAGTCTCTACATCCATTTTCCTTTTACTCCCTAAAGAGAAGCATCTACCACTGTCCTATCGAAGTTCCATCTTTTTGTCTCCTTATTCCACCTTGCCTTTCCCTTCTCTTTCCCTGTTTCTCTTCTTCCTCTTTGCTGGAACTGGCCCTTTTCTTTAGCACACAGATTAGAGTGAGATATTTCTGATGCCTTGCAACTGAGTTCTTGCCTGTTCTAGCCCTGCAGGCAGGTATCCCCAGGGTGTTTTTCACTGAGAAAATATATTTGCTGCTAGGGGAGATGGCTTTATTGAGATGAGCAGAAGATGGAGCCTGTAATAAAGCTTCGAAACGTCTGCTAGTCTGCTGTGTTTAAACGCACTGTGCTAGATGTGTGATGGCTTTCACTGATGGCTCTGGTCTGCATGGTGAACATGCCCATTGCTGCTAACACGCTGTAACCCAGTAACAATTCAGGGCAGGAAGAAGCCTGCTGTATTCTGGGGGACTGTGAGATACAGGGCCAGCTGTGGCCTATGACACTGTCTTGGATACTGGTGGTTACTGACAGTCAACTGCAGTGCAGAGATTGACTGGAAAAGGCTGGTTTAAATGGACACTGCTGCCAGGTGTGATCCTGTAGGTGAACTGTGTTTAGGGACATAATGGAATTCAGCCCATAACAGAATGGGCTGTTATGGAACAGCATTTCTGGATGCCCTTTTTAACTGGACTTGCTCACGGGAAAGGGAAGCACTGAGCACACCAGATGGAGCTGGCAGATATTATTCCTTCTTGGAGAAGCGCTGCGGTGTCCAGGGAATGTGCTGGCTGAGCTGAGGTAGCGGCTGGGAGCGCTGCTGCTGGAGCCTCCTGTGTTCTGGGGTGGATGGGGACGTGTGGGTCAACACCGGGCGGTGCTGACAGGGTCTGTTCCACCCTGGAAAGCTTGAACTGAAGGCATTACTTGCTTTAGTTCAAGGTTTTATGGCATGAATGACGGGTATGGACAGCCCATGAGAGAACTGGGGTGTACTCCTATTTACTGGGGCACGCTGGGATGTAATAGCCCTGCCTACTGGATGCAGAATTCCCCTTGGTCTGTACTCTAAAACCCTGGTTATCACGAAGTGGTTATTTCTAATCTGGATGAGTTGACATTTCTGATACACTGGAACTCATGAGGGAAACTTGGGCAGCCCTGAGCGGCAGGAGGAGTCTGCTTGTCTGCACTGGTCAGTGCAGCAGGAGACTCGAGATTGCCTGGGCTGGAGGATGCATCATCAGCTCATGATTTGTCCTAATAGGGAACTGAATTTACTGCCCTAAGCACTGAAATGCTTCTAATCCATGCTAAGGGGAGATGATTTTTGACTGAGTGTACTGGGTGGACATGTAAGAGTTTGGTCTGGCTAAGACAGAACGTGTGCCTTCCTTGTGGAGAAGTGCTGGGAGGAAAGAATCTGTAGGATGCTCTTGTGAAAACCCGGACAGCTTAGGAAGTCACCAGCGAATGTGGCCCATGTAGATGTGGCCATCAGCTCTGATGGGAAACCTGCTCTGAGCTGAAACACTGGGACAGGGCCCAAGTTCTTGATGGAACACACTTGCTCTTGCTATTGGCCTCAGGTACAAGGCTGTAGTGCTGCTGCATGGGATTGGACTGGCAAAGTGGTACAGGAGCATGGGATCGGACCGGCAAAGCTGGAATTTAGTGGTACAGGAGCATTAGTGCGAGTGCTTCGCTGTGAGGGACTGGGATTTTGTTCATGCCCAGGCGTTCCTCAGAGACTGGTGGCACATGCAGCTTCCAGCTGGGGTCCCCGAGTACTACGCCGCTCTCCTCATGGCCCTTTCTCCCTTTTCGTTTTGTCCAGTGCCCAGCACAGCATCCCCTCCCGTCTCCAGTGCCTCCAATGATCCAGTGGGCTCTTACTCCATTAACGGGATCCTGGGGATTCCTCGGTCGAATGGCGAGAAGAGGAAACGTGATGAAGGTAGGGGGAGGGGAGAAGTTTATCCTCCCTTTTATATTCTTTGTCCCCATGTACAGGCTCCAATTGCAGGCCAAGGTTTGCAGCTGCTCCAGGGCCTAGATCAGTTTTAGCACCAGGGACCTGCTCGGCGCCAGTGCCCTGCTGGCCTGGAGCATCCCTGTCACGGGGCCCATCCCGGGGCACTCGCTGCTGGGGGCGGCTGCAACGGAGCTCCCCAGGGGCCAGCAGGGGCCTGGGTTTGAGCCCCAGGCAAACAACGTTTCCTGACTTACTTTCTAATCAAATGCCATCGTGGGGAAGCACCAGCAATGTGGGAGGATCCTTCACTCCCCTTGCAAACAAGCTCCTGCCCTATGATGGGCCATGAGCTGCATGAGTTGATGTGATCAGAAGGGTCCAGTTTTTGACGGGTAGTGTCTGCTGCTGCAGAACTGCCATATGTGAAGCCATCTGAAAGCAGAACAAGAGGTCTTTGAGCTCTGTGGCCCTATGGTGTTATCTAGGCCTCTCCTGAGTGCCCTGAGAAATTAGGATTAAGGTATCTCCTTCTCTTTTCTACCTGAGAAGGAGGGTAGGGCACAGTGAATCTTGAAATGAGCCATGAGCTGCAGCCCCAGGTCCAAGGTCAGGAGAAGTGGGGAAAGTCTTGGTGCTGTTATGGTGGCTTTGGAAATGTTCTGTCTTAAATCTTGCTCTTTAATTTGGATACATTCAAAAACTGAGGACCAGGAGGTGAATTTTCCCACGAGTGGTACCTGAGCTGGTTGGTTGGTTCTGCTTTGCCTTCGTTATGTTGCTTTCCACTGCTGCCTGTTGCATGGGAGACCTCTGAGCTGTAACGGTGACTCACTGTATGCCCAGGGCTGCGGCCTGACGCCGGGCTCTCCATGACACGTGGTGGGAAGAGAAAGGCCCTTTGTAGAGATGCTGCACTTTGGGGTTATGCCCGTCATCTTCCCCATGTCTTCTTCTCATGAGGTTCATATCTGTAAGTTTGGGATCCAAATAAACCCAGTAATCCCAAAAAAAAGGCAATTGTTGTGGCCTGATAAAGTAAAACTGGATGCTGTAAACAGGATCCAACTCAGTTCCCGATAAAGTGAATGGAAAGATTTTTGCTGAAGTCATTGGAAATGGGATCAGGCCCCAGAGGAAGATCCATTTCCCAGCTAGATGGCAGCAGGGCCCAAGTAAGAGAAAAGTATAGCCATGGAAGGGCTGAGTCAATGCCTCAAAGTCAGAGCATGGCATGAGTAAGAGTCTGCAAACACTGCAAACCCCTCTAGCACTTCTCATCATTACATATACAGCAGATAGCAACATTTCAATCAAAATGACAAGTTTCTCTAATAGTTGTGCAAATCTTTTGGCACTATTGGCCATCTTTGTGAGCTGGTTTGCACGCATTCCAGCTTGGGGATCACCGGTTCTCAACATGGTGCCTTGGCATCTCATTTGCAAGCCAAGTAGCTCAGGCTGGCTTTAGTGGTGATTCCTTCCAAGGATCAGGAAAGATGAGGCCAGTTTAGATGCAGTCGCTAAATCATTTCTAGCCCCAGAATCTGAGCATTTTGGAGCAGTACCATTAAACAGAGAAACACTCAAACGGGCATCTAAGGCTGTGACGCTCCACAATGACGCACTGACATTAAGAACAACTCCTGCTGCCTGTCCTGATTCACCCCAGCTTTGATTTAGGAAGGAAAAGAAATTCTCTGCAAATCCCTGTTGTCGGCCAAGCGCCCACATAGCCCACTAGAAATCAAAGAGATACCAGACAGCTGTGAAGGTGCTGCCTGCCCGGCTCGCAGGCTTTCAGGTGGCAGTCACACGCTGCAGCTGCGAGGGCTTCTGATTGCCTTAGAGAGCAGCCTTCATTCTGTCACACCACATCTCTGCCCCAAGGGGATGTCCCGTTCCTGGCCCAGAGAAGGCTCGCAGGGGACCTCCTGCCAGCTGCTGAAACTCCCCATCCAAGGGCCGGGCTATCCATGGCTCTGCTTACTCTAAGCAATGTTGAAAGACACCATCACTTTGCAGGGTTGGGCCCAAAGCCAGAAGGCTCCAAGGGGAGGACTTGCACAGTCCGTGACCTGCACATTTTGCTGGGCAGTGTCCCTGGGCAGTAGCTCTGTGGGCACTGACTGCTCCTGGGTGGGAGGGATACTCAGGTGAGGCAAGAAGCCCAGCGCAGGTATTTCTGTCGTGTTCACACCACATGGGAATGCTCTCTCAGCACTTGCCAGAGCTGCTGTGCACAGTTTGCTGCAGCTCTGCAGCTTGCAATGGAAAGCTCTCCCTTATGGGCTCCCAAATGTGCTCTCCTAGCATTCTGGGGGTGGCTCTTCCTTCAGCAGAGCAGAGGAAGGAGCACTGCTCTCTGCTCTCGGTGCAGTGGAGCAGCCCTGCCGCCAGGCTGATGCTCTGAGGAACCTCTGGTGCTCTCCTGAACCCCTGCTTGTGAAAACCTTCCCAGCACCCTGTGTGATGGGGGAGCAGGGTGGGAGCAAGACAGAGGCGCCTCTATGCGAGCACCCCCCTCCCCCAGGCCCTCCCTGCTGCAGCTGCTGCCTGCATTAGGCAGCAGCAGAGCCGATTAAGAAGAAGGGAGATAATTATGTGTCAAGATGATGTAGCAGAACTCGCGAGCTGGGCAGGAGGAGCAGGCGGGTGCAGGAGGTGGGCTCGGCGAGGCACTCACAGCCACGTGTGCCCCTCCGCTCGAGGAACCCCAGCCTGCTGCACGGGGAGGCTGGCCCGGGCACTGGGGTGCCGAGGGAGCCGCGGGGCAGGGTGCGAGCGGCTGCCGGGAAGGACCATCCCTTCAGCGCCGCTTTTTGCCAGGTACTTGCAAACCTCTGACTTCAGTGACAGACTGGGACTGAGCAGCAGAGACCAAGGCACCCATCATTTTTTGAATAATTTGTTTTAAGTTCACCACCACTTGTCTAGCTCTATGTTTCTTTTCCTGCCATCTGTGGGCACAGCCAGTGTTGCTGCAATCTCCTCCTGACCTTCTCCACCACTTAGTCCTCTCCTTCCCATCTTCCAGAGGAGGCACTGCAGGGTATACGGAGTTTCCAAAGGCCACTGTGGGTATCCGTATCAATCCACAGAAGGGAATGGGAATCCTGGCTCTCTGCAACCCTAATGCTGTCCTGTGCTGTGATGGCAGCTCAAGCTGAGGAAGGCAGCTCGCAGACAGTGACAAGTCCAGGAGGATGAGCGGGATCAGGCAGAGGTGCCTGCTTGACAGCTCGAAGCATGGGAATGGGGTGACCTAGAGGTACTAACATGAAATTAGGAGCACGCAGGTACTGTAGTCTTGGCCACCATATACAGAGAAAAAGGGAGGGATGAATGCATAAGTGGATCAACAGATGAATAGATAGATAAATATTTTAGATTAAGAAATGTTCAAACTGTTTCCTACATTCCACAGCATCTCCAGCTGGGTGAAACCTTTGTGATCTTTGCAAAACCGCCCTTATTAAAGACAACTTTTTCTCTCAATAGCCAGCCACAAACAGACTTCCTTTACAGACCCAAATTCTCATTTGGGATTCTCGTTCCAGTGGAGCTAGTGCTGTAAAAATCTCAGCATTATTAATCTTGGTTCCCGACAATATCTGTAGTATTTGACAGCATTACGGGCAATATCATCTGCAGTGCTGACAATGGCAGAGATAATATCCCCCAGTATTATCGGCATTAGCTGGGGCCATATCTGCAGCCTGTTATTGGCGGGAGCAGACGTAACGTGTCCAGTATTATTAGTATCAGGAGCAATAAAACCCAGGGGCTTGTTAGCATGATCAGGGCTAACATCGGCAGTAGGTTTGCGGGAGAGGAGGGCACGGAGCGATTGTTACTCTGAGTGGCAATAACCCCCAGGCTGTCTGCAGTACAGGAACCCCCCGGGGAGAGGGGAGCAAGCTGAGGGGACCTCACTCTAGCTGGGGATGGGCTCCAGTTTGGTGCTCCAGTCGTTTCCTGGCTCTCACCACCATGGCATCCTTAACTGAGAAGCATAACTGCTCATACTGGTGGTTTGCTCTCCCCTCGCTCCCAACAGCAGGGCCGTGACCTTAGGACAGGGTCCCAGCAGAATTCAGCTCGTGTACTTTAGTACATGGCCACGGGCAGGTGGAAATGCCTCCTTCAGTGGGGTGTGAGCTAGGGAGACCTGCAATAGTCCTAGTCCTGGAAAGCTGCTCTTTCATATCCTGTCCCAGGAAACCCAGTGTCTTGGAGAAACATCGTTTTGAACTCAGTCTTTCAGTGGAAGCTAGAGCAGGGAGGAGTGGGACCTAATGTTCTAGATAATGCTCTATGGTTGTGGAGGCCTGAGTTGCTGTGCTCCAGGTGAGGGTGCAGCTGCAAGTCTGATGCTGCGGGTGTTGTGTCCAAAATGGCAATGATTCTATCACTTGGGAGATGCAGTTGTGACATTCTAGGTGACTCTGTCTCCTTGTCAGTGGCATTAATATGTCTCTGCAGCAGTATGACAGTGTTTTTCATGTTACTCTAAATATGTGGCTATGGGTTGTGGGTTTGTGACACTAATGATGGGATTAACTGTGCCATTGCTTGCTATGTTGCCCCATTACACGCAGTGCCGACGCACTCTGCAACACGTGGCCCTGCCTTCTTTCTGATGCTAGGACTGCATGCAGCTCAGGTTGCTTCCACGTGGGAATGGCTGGTACCCCGTTGCAGGCTGTCACCACAATTCACACAGCAGTCACTGCAGTTGATGTCACTTGCTTACTGACAGCAGACTGTCACCTGGTTGTGATGTGAAGGCAGCAGGCGTGCGGCACTGCGGCGCCGTGGGGCACGGCGTGTTTGAGGCAGGTGTGATGCTGCTGCTCCTCCACCGAGCGGGGTCATTTCAGGCGAGCCCAAGCGCTGGCGCCTGCACCTGCAGCAGGATCCTACCTTGCCAGGGTGTCCCTGTACGAGCGCAGAGGGGTCTGCTTCCGACCTGCCCCCCAGGGAAACGTGTTTGTTTTGTTGTGCTGTCCGTAGGCAGCTGCAAAGGGTACGAGGAGTCATTCCCTCTGATTATATCATGGCACCTGATGTTTGTCTGTCTCGGGTGCAATAGGTATACGTGTGTTCTCCCCACGATGCTGGGTTGTTGACAACAAGAGAGAGTTTTGGGGTCCCTGCAGGAGCACTAAAGGATTCCTCTCTGCAGGGTGTCTGTGTTGTTCCATGCTGTAATTTCCTGACACCACAGCGGGTGTGTTTGCATTATTCTGTATGACTGCACTACTGCAGGTCAGCATCTGTCTCAACCATGTAGTCACATTGCCCCAGTCAATGTGACCACGTAGTCACACTGCCCTGGGTGCTAACTGAGCAGTGAGGGGAACCTCTCTATACCTGTAGGAACAGATCCCCATTCTAGACATCAACTGAAAGGGCACTTAATTCTCATGACCACCCAGCTCTCCCTCCTGCGGGTCTCTTGCTGATGAGACTCCTAGGAGAACACAAGGAGGGTGCCTGCCGCTCATACAGCACTTCCCCAGGAAAACTGCACGAGGACGGCCAGAGAAGGGAGAGCGTTTGCGGGGAAAGAGAGCAGGGGGAGAGTGCAGAAACGAGATGATGATGTGTAAGCAGCACCGCGCTGCCAGAAATGGGGGCTGCTGGAGCCCCGATGTGGAGGCCTGGCTGCCAGCAGGCGTGCACAGCCCTGGCAGGGCAGGCTGCAGGGCCTCAGGTGAGGGCGTTAAACTTGCACAGAGCGCCCTGCTGCCGGAGCTCGCGCTGCTGCCGCCGCTGCTGCTGCCGCCGCTGCCCGGGGGCTGCCTGCGCTCGGCGGGCGCTGCCCCAAGGGAGCTGCTCTGCCTGCGGCCGCCCTCACGTGTGTCCCGGCGCGCGCCTTTCTTGCTCAGAACGCACGGGCATTTGTTTGCTCTCTGCCTTGGCATTAGGGTTGCTGGTTTCTGGTTGCCTCTGTTTGTGTACTGGGGTGAGGGGCAGGTTGGACCCGTATTTTTGCATATTGTGGATGTCTGGGCATATACAGCTCAGTATTAGTCCTATGTATTTCCATGAATGCCAGGTATTTATTCACATTTTGAGTATATATATGAATGTTGTCTATTTGATGTATATTCTGTGTGTATGTGTTGTTACATACTTGGCGTATCACTGTATTTCTTTGATTGTGAGAGTGTCACAGACAAGCAGTCTGGTAGTGCTGTGCACTTCTGCATAGAGTTTGTACAGATGTGCATTTGTGCTGGTGTTATATATCCATGGATATGTTTGCTTCACATATTTTGGTTGTTCTTGCCCGTGTGAAGGTTGTCTATTTATGTAAATAGTTTGCATTTGTATACATGGCTCAATTTTGTACATGTGACTATAAGGAAACTCTGCTGTGTTCCCCATTTTTATTTAGAGGGATGTTTTAGCGTATTGCATTCTTGTAAATTATTTGCTTATTCAGAAATTACATTTAATTGACAAGCACTTTCATTAGCACTTCCTTGTGACCCCGTTTGCGTTTGTCTTTAGACTGGCTATGTTTTCTGCACCCTGCTCCTGAGTGCAGGGAGGTGTGTGTTGAGCGCTCACTCGCGGGCCCCCGGCTGCCTCCTCTCCTTGCCCGGCTCGGGCAGGGACTCATTTCTGGGAGGGCTCTTGCAGTGCGTGTGTCAGCAGGAGCCAGGCAGCTCCGTCCCTGCCAGCCTCTCTCAGGCACCGGCAGGAGGCTGCAGGGGCAGCTCCCTGGCCACTGGGGCTTGTCCCTCTCTCACCGTGTTGGCTCTGTGTGCAGTCTGTGTGGGGCTGCCCATGCTCAGGGCCTGGTTCCATCATATGGAAGGGCTATGGGAGTCAGAGGGAGCCTGATGCCTACAGCCGGGTCCATGAGTATCCCAGGTTAATGCTTGGTGGGTGATGGAGTAACCCTGCAGAAGGGATCGTCGTGAGGGCAGCGTGTGAGGGACGTGGTCCTAGAAGGTCTTGGAGGGCTGTTGTAGGCCTGGCAGTGGGAGGCAGGACGTTCTAGGGGCCATCAGGGCGCAGGGACAGCGGCAGGCAGGGATGACACCGTTCCAGGCAGCAGCTAACAGGGCACTGAGGCATAAGGGCAATGCAGCAACAGAGTCAAGGAGAGCTGGCACTGAGGCACAACAGGGACCCAGGTGACACTCTGAGGAGTAGGCCTGATCTACCAGAACAATGAGAGCAGGGGAAGCAGCAGCAAGAACGAGCGCAACGTGGCGAGGGAGAGCGGCAGGAACGAAGCGCGGAGGAGCTGGGGCGGCTCCTGGGCACACGCGGGGCTGGGGGAACAGGTAGCCAGCAGCACGGGACCTCTCGTGTCTCCACGGGACCTCTCGTGTCTCCGTGAGGACAGGAGTGGCAGCCCGGTGCTGAGGCCGGGGCACTGTGGCCATCCGCATCGCGCAGCGGAGCGCGCGGCCAGCGCAGTGACGGCATCAGGTGACGGCCACGTTCCGTGGTGGCAGCCACGGACCAGAGGGAGTGTGTGGGCAGGGGCACTATTCCCAGCTGCTGGAAAAACAAAGAACCTAACAGGCAGTAAAACAAAAACAAAGGAGACTTGGAAGCACCTGACAGGCCTAATTCATCACAGCCCAAGATTTTTTTTCCCCCCTCATGTTCCCATTATATTTGTTTGTAAAAGTGGAAATCAATTTTGAAGGTAATTTTCTGGAAAGAATGGAAGGGAGGTGGGAGGGCCGGATAAGGCAGAGATGGCAAGAGGGAAAAAAAAAAAATTTAGGCCAGGCACAGCCCAGGGGCAGCTCTTGGCAAGGTGAAAGAAAATTGCATATTCAATCTCCATCCATGAATCTCCCTGGCTGCTGCCCGCCTCCTGCTCGAAAACAATGAAGGCTTTCTCCCCACGCCGCACCACGGCGAGGATGAGCACGCGCTTTAACTTCAGGGTCATTAATTCACCTGATTATTGCAGGAGAGGAGAGCCTTGCAGAGGCATCCGCTCCAAGGAGCCCTCCCTGAGCTCATCCTTTGATTAGTTTGGGGTGGGGGCAGTGGGGATAATTTGTTGTGTTGGACTGGGCCTGCAATGGGGGGGAAGGAGGCAGAGGCGGCCGCGCTCTGTGGAAGGGAGGGTCGGGAGCAGCCGCTCCGCAGCCCCGCGCCCCGTGCGAGCGCAAATTAAAAGTAGCGTCTTCCTCTCGCAGCCATCTCGGCGGGAGGGAGGGCCACGCTGCGTGTCGGCACGGGCACGGGGGGGATCCCATCACTGCTTCTTCAGCAGCCCGGCGCAGTGTCACCCTGTGAGGTGACATTTGAATTTACAATTCCGCTGAGAAAAGCCATTAATTCACAAATTAACATTTCTCCCTCTCTCTCTAGCTCTCTCTCTCTCCTTCTCTCTCTCTCTCTCTCACATGGATGTGCAAGCAATTGAAAAGACAAAGGAAATAGCCTTAAGGAAGAGACTTTACTGCTACTCTGTCTGTGCAGAGATTGCTACTACTGCTTCTAGATAGATAAACCAATTACCTGAGCGGCTCTGTTCATGGCAGCCTGCTATTACCCCCTTTTGTAGAGCTGCCTCCACTGCGGGATTACACTGTGTGTATCTCATTAATGTAAAGCAGCCAGATCCCGGGCTCCGGCCCTGACCTTTCTGCCGGAGCCGTCGCTCCGCAGCGGGAAAGGGGCCCGAGAGCGGCACCGCGAGCAGAGGGGCGGCCGGCCCGGGTGCCCGCTGACGCGCAGGGCATCGGCTCGGGCAGGCGGCAGCCTCCCTGCTCCAGAGCAGGCCCTGGAAGGCAGCCCTGGTCTCCCCCAGGCCCTGACGGGCACTGCCAGTGCTGCTGCCTCTTGGTTCTGTGTGTTGGCACAGGGGACGGGCAGCCCCTTGCAGCTCCGTTCTGGATCTCCTTCGTTTTCCTCCAGGGCCATAGTGCAGGAAGATTGTTTGGTGGAGGCGGGAGTGCCCAAGCTACACATTACATAGATGCAGTTGTGGCTGGATGCATCCAGAAGTGAACACTGACTCACAGAGGCATGCAGCAAGCCCCAGAACAAGACAAACACCTTAGCTGATGAACTGAGAGGGGCAGCTTTCTTAGTGCAGTCCCACTGAAAGGCAGTGAAAGGACGTTCTTGTAGAACGTTCTTGTAGAACCCAAACATTGGCAAGTATCTGTGCCCAGTGCCCAGCTGCTTCCCAACTCTGTGCTCGCCCTCTTGGCGCGCCGCCGCCACGCTCTCTGGCATGCTTATTCCTGCTGCAGCGCGGGCAGAGCAGAGGCCCAGGCAGGCGCGGGCGCACGCGTGCAGGCGCCCTGCCTGCCGTGCAGCCCTGCCACCCTGCCTGCCCTGCCACCCTGCCACCCTGCTGCCCTGCCTGCCCCGCCGCCCGGCACGCGCTCTGCCCTCCCAGCTCCTCGCAGCAATGCGCCCCACGCTGTGACGCGCTGCCCCTGCTCGCTCACCTCGCACTGCCCGAGCCAGAGCCCTCCTGCAGCAGGGTTTGCACAAGGACTTGCCTGTCACTCGCTGCTCGCTAAGCATGTCATCTATGTACCCGTGTGCACAAGAAATCTTTGCCAGTAGTTTTTCACCCCATAAGGATTCCATAGGCCCTGTTCAAGCCACTTTCCCACCTGTCGTTGAAGGCAGAGCCTTGGGACGGGGACGGAGCGTTTCCCGGTGCCAGGCGAGCGGGCCGGCAGGCTGTGCCTCCCCGCGCTCAGCGCACGGCTATGCGCCTCTCTCGGGCACTGCCTCGGCTCTTTAAATCTTGCTCCCAAGCGATGCTGTTAACAAGAGCATCTGCCTCCCTGACATGCCCTGCCCCGCGCCGGGAGCAGCACCCGCGGCAGGCGCCGCAAGACGGATCGCAGGCAGCGCAGGCATCGGCAGGCAGTGCCAGTAATTCAAACCATCCTGACCGTTCAGTGAACCCGAACCTGCTGACCTTGACAGCACTAGACAAGAGCGGCCCCAGGAATCCCAACCTTTACGGAGGCGTCGGCAGAGGACGGCTCGGCCTCTCTCCCTTTTCTCTCGCTGGCTCTTTCTGGCCTCAACCCCGGCACTACGGGGCCCAGCAGCCCATCCCCAGCGCACAGATGAGCTCCTAATTTGGCCATCCCTGTGCTCGGGTCCTGTTGATGCCACGTGAAGCATCACTGGCTGCTCACAGATGGAAACCGTCCCTGCAGCGGCCCGGCTCCTGGTGCTGAATGACAAAACCGGGCACCTTCTTCTCAGTCGGGGCCAGAGAGAAAGCCCTCCTCCTCCTCCCCAAATGGGGACTGCAGTTATTTGAGAGACAAGTGGAAGCTCTTTGCTTGCTTAAGTGATAGTATCAGATCCTCTGGCCTTGTTTCGGGGGGTCTCGGGAGGAAGCAACAAGATCTCCTCTACTGATTAGCCCGTGAGAATCACGGCTGGGGAGATACGGGGCAAGGAGGCGGCTGGACTGGAGGGGAGAGAAACACTAGTGACTGACTGTGCCACAAGAACTCGCATTAAAGAACAACACCCTTTGTGAATGTTCGGGACGCTCTCGGGAATGCTGGACTCCCTCCAGCTCTTCTGTGGCTGCCGGGCAAGGCCTCCAACAGGCAGCAGTTGGTGGTGGCTGCAGGGGCCGTGGCCCCTTGCACGTGCTGGGCAGCTCAGGTAGGGCCTGTGGCCCTGGGCAAGCAGTTACCTGCAGCAGGTACTCGGCTGGGCATAAGCAGATGTGTTTGTCGCCTCTTTCTCTGCCCGGAATTCTTCGAGGGCAGTTTCACAGCACAGAGGCAGTGCCGTGCCCGGCTTCCCAAAGCAGCCATTGGTTTTGCCTTGGGCTTTCCACATGCGGTGTGGGGATGAGACAGGCTTTGAACACAAGAACTGGCTTTGTATGCAGATCAGAACTAGGCTGGAGTTTGGGAGAACCCAGTAAATCCTTGTGAATAAGAAGGAACTAGCTAAGCCCCGAAGACACCTAGGCTTTTTGTTGCTTGGCTCTCTGCAGTTTGTGAAACTGAGGGTAACTGAGGGTGTTTGGGACCAGCCTCCTGCAGTTTTGAATGTATTGCAGACATAAGGCACAGATAGGGGTTGTACCGCATAGGATCCTTCACCACATGCCAGTAAGGGACTTCGTATGAGTTCACGCAGAAAGGTGCCAAATTACTTTCCTAACAGTTTATAGTTATTAGAGGAATCAGAATTCAGAAAAAGAGTTTACACGGTGACAGTCCGAGCTAATTGCAGCGCGTTGCAGCCTGCAGCTGTTTCATCGCGTGGCATTTTGCAGTCACTCGTCTATAGGATACCCTGTTTATTAACCTCCCTGTTCGGAGACCTCATTGCCTAGGAAATGTGGCTGACTCGGGGTGGCGCGTGGCAGATGTTGACCAACGCACGGCAACAACACAGCAGTTTTGCTGTGCCATGTCCAAATGAAGCCACAGGAGAATTAAGATATGCTGTGGGTAATCACTCAGGCTGGATTTTGTTCAGGACAGGCAGGTTAATGTCTGCACTCTTGCAAAAAATGCCATGGGAATTTTAATGACTCTGAGTGATTGGAGCCTTTGTTTTATGGCACATCAAGAAATGGTGGCTCTGAAAGCGCTCTGCTTGAGCCCTGGCTCCGTGCTGACTCAGAAGAGCTTCTCGTGCCGTGATTCAGGAGCACGTGGCTCAGGGGCAGGCCCAGCACCTTCACCTGGAGAGGCTGAGGTAGAGCTGGGCACGAGGGGAAACTCCCATGGACGGAAAGGGGGAGCCCTGGGCAGGGGAAACGGAGGGAAGAGAGATATCCAGAGGCATTTCAGTGGGGGACCAAGTCAATGGATCCAACAGGATAGATATCCAGAGACATTCATATTTTCTAGACTGTGCATTAGAGCCACGATCCAGACCTGCTGAGCTCCAGAGCTGGTGCCCTCTGAGGTGCCATTTCGGGGTATCCCCGCAAGCAGGAGGTGATGCTGGACGGGGACAGCACTGCTCCCGGCTCCCTCTCTCATCCCCAGTGTCTGATAGCAGTGTTGATTTGCATGTCAGGCAAAGCACTGCTTGGGAAAAAAAAGCCTCCGAGTGTGGCAGTGTCAGCGCTCGCTGTTGTTCGACAGTGTAAAATTAAATTAATAAAGCCCCCAACACAGGAAAACATAACAGGAAATTAATGGCCTTTACTGTCGCTCTGATGCAGTCATTTGCAACCCTGCTTTCCGCACCAAAGACTTCATAAATGCAAGCAGTTTCTCTAAACAAGCATAGTTAGGGCTGCACGCGATGTAATTTTTTGCCTTGCTCCTGTCCTCTGGGGCTAACAAAAGCCCCCTTTCCCATGTGCTCCCCAAGGGGCCTCTTGCAGCTCCCGGCAGCCGGGCTGGGAGCTGAGAGCAAAAGGCAGCACCGGTGGGGCTGCTGAGGCCAGCGCGCTCAGGGCACCCCGATGCCCCCGTGGTGCCCGGTCCGTGCCCACACATGGAGCCTTTCTTCTCCAGACCCGAACATGCAAGTACCAGATGCAGGCGGATTACATGCTCCCAAACGCTGGTGTTAATGCTGAGCGCATGGGCCAGCGCGGCCGTGGGGCTGCAAGCTCGGATTCGGGCTTGGGGGCTCCCTTGCTGCCAATGCACGTGAGAACCTAAACAATTATGGAATTCAGAAAGGGTGATGAACTTCCTTTAGGTGTTTTTCTTCCAGCACTCATCTTCCGCTATCCCTGTTTCTGGGGGATACTGTAAAGAACCTGCACTCTTAGGGCATCTGGCTTCGCTGTCCTACATCCCTGATTTTGCTCTCATGCCACACATGGCTGGATCTTGCCAGCACCTTCCATGCTCTGCTCTCATTGCCTTCACCTGGGTTTCTCCTCCACCTGATTTTCACCTTTTTCCCATCAGTTCCATCACTGCAACGAAAGCCATGATGGTTCTTGCAGCCCTGCTAAGGGCTGAAACACAGAACAGCCCTGTTCAGAGGAGAAGCCTCCTTTCACACCACCCAAAACATAGGATCCTTTTATGCCTTCTATCCTTCTGGAAGGACTGTAAATCCATTTTTTTACAATCTTCCTTTACCAAATGCAGTAGACTAGGGTAAAAATGTTACACAGGTGAAAAGATGACCAGATTAAGGCTGCTCCTCTTTGCCCTGGCCCCTACCAGGGGGATCCAATACGAGTTTAATCACTGAGGATGCAGGCGGCACCCTCTGGAAACATCGGAACAGTCACTCATCTTGCCTAGAGACGGATACCCTTCAGGCAAGGTCCTGTCTGAAAAGGGGCAAGCGGGCAGTGCTCCCTGGAGCAAGGTGGCACTGTGGGCGGGCGCAGCCGGTCGGCATTCCCAGCGGAACAGGGGCTCCCTGCTGGAGCCGTCCGGGCTGCTTCCCAGGCCTGCGCGCGCGGCCCTGAATGACAAGCGCTGCCTATTGATCGCGTTCTGAACTCGGCCCAGCCGATAGAAGGTAATTAATGACTCCATTTGCCTCAGTACCGAGGAGAACAATTGAGTTTGAAACTGCAACAACTGGCAGTGCTGTGAAAGGGCCCCCGGGGGATGTCCGGGAAAGATGCCTGACAGGCCGGGCTGCCCTGGGACATGGGAACACATCAGACAGGGAAAAAGGAGCAGGGAAAGCAGCGAAGGGGCAAGAGCTGGGGCAGCGCAGGGGAGCTGGGGCAGCGCCGAGGCCGGGCTGCAGCTCCCCTCTGTGCCGGCGGCACCGCGTCCCACGGGCGCCCGCCCAGCCTGTGCCCAGGGCACAGATACTAGGAGCACTTGGAAATCTGCTGCTGAGCAAGCTGGGCCTGCCCTGGGAAGGCTGCTCTCTGTCACCTGGAGCTAGGGAGGGGACTATTATTTGTTGCAGTGCTCTGTGCCACTTGTGCACAATGGTGTCTGCAGCTTCCAGGCCTGCAAATCTCTCTCCTTTGGGGCTATTTACTGGCACATTCCCTGTGTCAGACGCAGCTGCAGTTGTTTCCGTGCGCTCCGGCAGAGCATTTCCTCGTTATCCGTCAGGGCTTTTCGATGCCGCGTGTGGAGCCACTGTGCCCGGCGCCGAAGGCTCCGCCAGCCCTGGCTCTGCGCATTCCCTCGGCAGCGCCCAGGAAGCCGGGATGCGGTGAGGGTGGCGGCGAGGCCGCAGCGCCATTGCTGCCAGGCTGGGCGAGCCCTTCCCCGCGGGTGCCAGCCCTTCCCGTGTCCTCGCTGGGCTCCTGTGCTCCCAGCTGCCTGCTCCCCTGCTTTACTGGGCGCTACAGAGGCTGAGGCCTCCCCTGCAGCTCCAGCTCGCGGAGCCGCGTGCGCAGATACACACTGCAACTTGGACCTAAAAACAGATGCAGGCTCTTCTAGCTCTTAAAGTTTTTGGGGAAAAAAAAAGAAATCTCATCCTCTCTATGTTTGGATACCACTAAATAATCAGGGAATTTACATTCCTTTGCTTTTGGAGGAAATACATTGATCCATGGCTGTGAATCTTTGAAGCGCTAGCAATACAAGACCTATAAATCTCCATCCTTCAGGATCATCTCTCTGAATTTGCCCTGCTTTGTCAGTAAGCTGTTGCATGCTCAGCTCACCCTGTGGCAGTGGGGAGCTCGGGACTCATGTGCCCTGCCTCAGCCCAGGCCTGCTACGACAGGGGCCACGTCTACACAGCCTGCAGCCCTCTGCCCAGGCTCTGTCCTTGCAGCTTTTAAAGGCCGAGGGCAGGACTTCATAGCCTGTCACCATGTGCACGCACAGACCCAGGCCTCCTGTGCGAGCTGCTCATTCCCCTTCTCCTCCCAAGTCTTCCACCCGTGCTTGCCTCTTCTCTTGCTTTGATCATTTTGCTGCTTCATCTAACCGTGCTGCCGCTCTTCCTCCTCCTCCTCCCATCATCTTTTCCTCTCATTTCCCACCGGTGATACGAGGACCTTGCTCATCAGCTGGCCCCGAGTTTGGCAATGTACACGCACACAGACACCCTCACACACCCTCACACAAATAAATAAATAAATAAAAAAGGTCAGTGAGCAGAGCAGCAATAACCCCTAAAACAGTACTATCAGAGGGACATGATTGATCAATTGAATTCCATAGCGGCTGAAAAATGTGGGATTAAGTAGTGTATTATACGCACAATGAGTTGAGGCATGATGTTCATTTCAAGTTCATTTCGCCAGCCCTCTGCCACCAGATCAGGCAATCAATAGGGGCAGCAGATATCATATATCACCTCTCTCCGTGCTGGGGAGAGAGCACCATAATCTCTCGCAAATTTAGAGTGACAGATTTGTCAAGATCTGAAGGGCCCCTGAATAAATGAAGGGAAAGAGACTCCTGCAGCGACTTGGGAAGGCTCTGCTTGCAGCCCCTGCACACAAAGGCGCGGGCTGAGGCAGAGCCCCCTGCGCAGGGCTGCGCGGCGCCCGCGAGCTGCCGATACCCGTGTGCCCAGGCCTGCAGAGCTGGGAATACCCGTGTGCCCTGGCAATACCTGTGTGCACAGGCCTGCTGAGCAGGGAATACTTGTGTGTCCAGGCCTGCAGAGCAGGGAATACCCGTGTGCCCAGGCCTGCAGAGCAGGGCAGGCTGCGGGCAGTAAAACCTGCCTTCATGACAACGCAAGGCACTTTGAGCATTGGCTTGAGCCCCCGCACAGCGAGCCCTGTGCGCACTTCATGGCTGCCAGCCTGGCAAGGCCAATAAAGCCACCAGGGCCCCCTCAGTTAAAGGGCTGCTCGGGCTCACAGGGTGAGGCAGAACCCAGAGCAGAGCAGTGACTGGCTGCACAAGTCCCAGTGCGTATCACCCAAGCAGCGGCCCAGTCGCACACATGCACAGAGCCATCCCTAGGGGCGAGTGGCCCCGCAGCACACAGGCAGACCAGGGCAGGTGTCACTACAGTTACATGTTTTCCCCCCCAGCCTGGACCCAGCGGTTCCCTAGCAGCTTTCGGCAAGGGGAACCAGAAAGAAGCGACTACTGCAATTAGGAGCTTGAGACCCAAGTTACTTTAGCCCTCTGAAAGCCACCCCACGAGCAACGGCGCAGTCAGCACTAACTAACACAGCGCGCACTCCAGCAGGCCGGGCTTTGCTTTATTTGTTCTTAGTCGAATCTGTCATGTGCTGCAGCCTTCAGGAACATCAGGATTTGCCTGTGGGAATCAGCCTGAGGAGAGTGAAGCCACCAGGTATCAGTGCCAGTTAAGAGCCGCACTCTGGCTAGGGGTGGAAAGAGCCAGAGAGAGAAAGAAGGGGCTGCTCGAGGGAAGGCTGCTGGCTAGGACAAATCAATATGTAATATTGTATATGGTCTTGTGAGTGGTACTGTACTACGTTACTGTATATAATGTACTATTGATTATATCATATCATATAATCACCTATAAACGGATATATCTCATAGCCAGGAGGCAGCAGGCTCAGTTATTACTCTGGGCCACCAGTTGGACATGAAGTGTGCCAGGGACGCAGCCCACACGGCCCTGTCCGTGGCCTAAGCGCCTTGCTCCTGGCCTGCCCTCAGGGAATGCCACGCAGCCTCGCGGGAGCAGCATCCTGCCATGGGCACGTTCCCTGTCACGGGGCACAGGGAAGAGGAGCAGGCAGGAGCCTCAACCCCTTCCTTGCCAGACAGCCAATTCTTTCTGCTCCAGAGGCAGGAAGCTGCTGGAGAGGCTGAGGAACAATAGCAAAGGCCGGCAGGTAGCAGCAGGCTGGAGGGAGCACCTCATCGTAGGTCACACAGGGTCATCGGACAGTCAGACCTTTGTCTGATGAAGACAAAGCAGCACGGAGGGTACAGGATACATCGGATGCGGGGCAGTAGGTACCTACACTCACCGAGGTACCTACTTACCTACTTACTTATGTAGCAAGTTACACCGAGCGGTGACGGTGGAAAGATACTCAGCAGGGCTGGAGAAGATGGTAACGAGCAGACTTGCCTCACATGAGATGAGGGATTATGACAAAGGAAGATTCACTTCAGCTGGGACAGGAGGTTATAACAGACAGACTCACCTTGGCTGTGACAGATGCTAATAGCAGGTGACTCGCTCACTTCAGATAAGAAGGGGTTATAACAGAGATAAATGCACCTCATTTGAGTTGGGGGATAACAGGAAAAAAAAAAACAGATGGGTGAAAAGATGGTTTATCACACAGGAATATTCTCTTTGGATGGGGCAGGACATTTATAATGGATGCACCTCACCTCAAAGGGGATGAGTGGGCTCTAACAGAGACAGGCTTAGCAGGGTGGCATGACAGAGATAGAGACACCTGGGAGGTGTCAGGAGACACTGCAGTGAGGTCGGACCGCGACAAAGTGTTCCTGCATGACAGAGAGGCACCTCTGATGCTGCTTGTCCCAGAAAAGGTGTTTCTCCTAGCTAAAACACTGGATTCCAATTCCCACAGAGTGAGACTGGGATTTGGATAAGAGTGGGGACAATCACATTCCTTGTTTTGGTGGTAGGTTTATAACAGAGATATGGGATGGAATAAATAATCAGCTACATGCAGAGATGCTAACAGAAACCAACATATGCTGGATAGGACAGAGGGCTCCACAGAGACTTGTCTGTGTGAAACAGTTAGAAATGGGATCACTTGTGATATCCGGGGTGGGGGGAGAAAGATTCTTCTGGGATGTGACAGGATGTGATCAGACAGCAGGGAAACCATAACGGAGACATAAGCTCCACTGTGACTGGGGAGCTAAACCGGGAGGCACTCGCTCCCGAGCTGTACGAGGGCGCTCTCCCCGCCTGAGGCTTTTCCTGAAAATCAGCGGAACCGAAACTCATCTCCGAGCGGAGCAGCGTTCTCCGCAGCGCCGGCAAGGCCGGGCAGGAGGCCCCGGCGGCACAGGGAGCCCCGCGGCAGGCCGGGCAGCTCCGCTCCGCTCCGCTCTCCCTTCTGGCTCCCCGTGCAGGCAGCAGCTCCTCTCCTGTCCCTTGCTGACCCCAGCCAGGCTGGTGCTAACTCCGTTTTCTCTGTCTGTGCCCTGCAGATGTATCCGAGGGCTCGGTTCCCAACGGAGATTCCCAGAGCAGCGTGGACAGTTTGCGGAAGCACCTTCGTGCCGACACTTTTACCCAGCAGCAGCTGGAAGCTTTAGATCGAGTTTTTGAGCGTCCTTCTTACCCTGACGTCTTTCAAACATCAGAGCACATCAAATCTGAGCAGGTGAGGGCCGGCCGGGCAATGCAGCCCCGCCGGAGCCGCAGGGCGAGGCCAGGGAGACTCCCTCACTGCAGTCACTGCTGTCCCCGTGGCCAGTCCTCACGCTGAGCTGTGTCGTGCCCATGCGCCGCTCGCACGAGGCAGCTCGTCCTCCCTGCTGCCCGTGTGCCCAGCGGCTGCCTGCCCTTCCCAAACGCCCGGCCCTGCTCCCGGCTCCGCACGGACACCCACAAGGAGCCCCGGGCGCTCCCGGCCACAGCGCCGGTGCAAGGGCCTGCGAGCAGCTTCCCTCGCAGCCCGAAGCCGAGCCTCAGCTCTGGCCTTCAACTTACTTTTCTCCACTCGTGCAGCTCTGCACCCTTCCCTTCACTCCCCCGCTTCGCCGGCCTTTTATCCCAAAAGCTGTTTGTCTTAATAAAACGAAAATCAAAAGTCTTTTTAAACCGCCCCAAGCCATAAACCAACAAAGGAAGAGAAGGAGAGGCTGGCTGTGGACTCCCTTCATCCCAGAGTCCCTGGGTTTATTACAATGAATAACCTTTATTTACTTTCATTAGACTATTAAGCACCAGCACAGTCATTTTTCCCCCTGAAACTCTGAGCAGGGCCCATAAAGCAAATCCGAAGCCTAATTGAGTTCATTTTAATTTCTCTCCGATCACAGCGAATTACTCTGGTGATAAATCAGGGGGCAGGCTCACCCCCAGTAGAAGGCCTAATTTGCAGCTAATTACAAAACTGATTTCTACAGGAAGATCAATACGAGAAGGAATTGGAAATGACTCGGCAGTCCTGGGCAGGCAGGGCCGGGGCGGGGAGGGGGCAGCGCGGGGAGCCCTCTGGAGCCGGGGGGGCCGCACGGAGGGGGCTGCGGAGGTGCATGGAAAAAAACAGAGCAGAAAGAGCAGAAAATCAGTTTTAATTTAACGTAATATTAATCAGAGCAACTTTTCCTGCTGTTTTGTAGCCTTCCCGGTTTCTCCCGCTCCCGCGTCTGGTCCGGAGGCTGCCACAATAAAAAGGCAATTACCAGAGCCTTTCGGACAGGACACCCTTTCAGATTCAATGGCTCTCCCCCTCCCACCCTTCTGTCGGCCATGTGGCTCCCCCCTCCCCAATTTCATAGCCCAGTGCACAGCGAGCGGGGCGGGATGAGGCCCTTTGTTTGCTCTGAAGGCGCTAGGGCAGCGGGAGGCGGCAGCGGGCCCAGCAGGGCAGAGCCCTCCCGGGGCAGCCGCGGCCCCGGCCCGGGCAGGTGCCTCCTCCCTCTGCTTGGCCACCGCGGGGAACAGGGCACTCCCCTGGCCTTGAACACAGTGCCCGCCCTGCAGACACCCGCTTGGCTGCAGCGCTGAGCCCAGCTCGCCCCATAGACACCGCCTTGGCCACAGCGCTGAGCCCAGCTCGCCGCATAGACACCCCCTCGACTACAGCACAGAGCCCAGCTAGCCCCATAGACACCCCCTAGGCCACACCACTGAGCCCCCCTCGACCCATAGACATCCCCTTGACGACAGCACTGAGCCCAGCTCGCCCCATAGATACCCCCTTGGCCATAGCGCTGAGCCCGGCTCTCCCCATAGACACCCTCAGTCCATGGGCTGCTGCAGTAGCTCGTCCAAACAACCTCGCTGCCAGCCCTCCCGCCACGTTGCCTTCCTCATTTCCTCCTCGTCCTCCTCTCCCATCTGTGCAGGGGCTGCCTCTCCGCTCTTCCTGCCCCATCTGCGCGCCCCATCAATAGCTGTCTCTCTCCTTCCTCCCCAGGGTAATGAGTACTCCCTCCCAGCTCTGACCCCGGGGCTCGATGAAGTCAAATCAAGTCTATCCACCTCTGCTAACCCAGACCTGGGGACCAACGTGTCAGGACCCCAGACATACCCTGTGGTGACCGGTAAGCTGCCTGAGCAAACAGCAGAACCAGCTTTTTATTTATTTCCCTCATCACCATTAGCTTCTGCTTTTTCTGCTAATGCAAGATACCCCTCTGTGGCAAATGTGGAAAGGGACAGAGAGACTGTGCAGGAAGGGTGCAGAGAAGCTGGAGCTGGTCTGGGGGCCACCTAGAGGTGCCAAGGGATGAGTCCGAGGGAGCGAAAGGCAGGTGGGAGCAGGAGCTGTGCCCACACGTGCCCAGGGATGGATGGCGGTGGAGGACAGATGCGTCCCAATGTGCGCTGTGATTTCCTGTGTGTGCCTGAGAACATGAGGTTCATGGCTCAGCCATGATCCACACTTGGAGCTCTATGGAAAAGATGATAATTTATGTTTTACTCACCCCTGGAATTTGAAAGGGGCATTTGCAAGTTAAATACTGAAGTTTGCTGAACTGTGACTGCTAACCTCCCTCTTCCTTGGGCCCGTGAGTCTCCAGTAGCAGCTGGCATAAGAAATTTGTTCACAGCCTCCCTCCTTCCCTGATCGCGGGCACATTAAACCCCAGTGTGACTGGGAAGCCAGAGCAGGAAATGAGACCAAGAGCCAGAGAGCAGAGAAGGGGATGCGCAGAGACCAGAGGCAGCGGCTGCAGCAGCCACCCCATTGACGCGTCCTCTGTGCCGGGTGCCCTCGCGGGCCTTGGCGAGCACGGGCTTTCCAGGGCTCCCTGGGCATGCCGTCCCGGCACCGCTATTCCAGTGCCTGCTCTGGGCACATCTAGGGCCACACGAGAGAATCAGGGGCCACAGCCTCTTCCAAGGGGCTGCCAGGGCTTGCTTTAGCTGCTACAGCTTCGTGCTCGCGCGGCTGCCACAGGGCTGAGAGCTCGCTCTGTAGCTAAAGCAGCTGCCCAGCTCAGGTGACCTGCCCCAGTACATCAACACCCACGCTCGAACCCCCCAGGCTGAGCTGAGGAATAACCCTGGCAGAGACGTGTCCTGTTAGCAGAGAAGGAGCTGCCGCTTGGCCACAGCACTGCCCTGTGAGGGCGCAGAATCTAGGCAGAATCTAGACTGCTGGAGCTCCCGTTTCTGCCTTTGCTTGGAAAAACGAACGGGCAGCAGCCCTGGGGTCAGTGAAGCCGCAGGCAGGCGGTGCTTGTTCAGCAAACACTCTGCTAAGGGACTGTGCCGCATGCAACATTGAGCCACCAGCAAGTTTGAACCACGGGGGATTAGCTACAGCTACCCCAGCCACCGAGGAGCCAGGGTGGGCTGTGCAGAGGGTCCCGGGGAGCCGCAGGGGGTTTCTGCACACCGAGACAAGAGGGTACTGCACACTGAGGGTGCAGAACTGCCTTGCAGCCGCACAGCTGCTTCGCCCACCAGGAAAACGGGTCACCCGTGGCAAAACTGTGTCACTTTTCTGTGTATTCTCACACACAAGACAAAATCCAGCTTCTACCATTCAGCAGACCTGCATCCCTCACAGGAAACATTCCCATTCCCAAAGCCATAACAGCTGGACTGCCTTTCCTTCATGGATGGAGGTCCCCTTAGCTGGACCTTGAGGTGAGGTGCCTCAAGGTACAGAGTTTAAATTCAAAGGGGCCATGAAGATTGCTCTCTTTAGTCCTTCTCCCTAAGAGAAACGGTACATTTGAGCCTGTTAACATTAGAGATGAATTCCCAAAGCCTGGAGATACTGCCCAAGTGTGGGACATGATAACTCAGCGTAGAGGAGAAGACAGATTCAGTTTTAGAGAAGAGGCTGTGGTCAGAGGCAGAAAATCCTCTCCATGTGTCACCCCGCACCACCGCCATCCCAGGCCCTGGAATCCTCCCAGCTCAGCCTGGGAACATCCCCATCTGATCCATCTGGATCCAAGAGTGAGAAAAGTTCATTTCAGACCCAGCTTGACATTCCCAGGTGGCAACTTAGCACTAACATCTCAATCTGTACGCGACATTTCAATCAGCGCCGAGTAACAAAAGCAGAACTATTAGCGCTAGGAGCTGCTCATTGCTGGTAATGATGGGGAAACTCAGAAACTGGAAATGGAAGGGGAAAAACCCTCGACACCCTCAAAGGCAGCGGGGAAGAGAGCTGCAGAATTTTTCCTCTACACTTAGGCCAGGATCCAACGTTTGGATTAATGGTGCCATTACCTAAGAAAGGACTGCAGATAATGCTCATTCTTAAAATGGTTTTGCTGGCAATTAAATGGTCGCAGTTATTGATCTTCATTGATCTGATGTCCTTTATTTGCATAATCTATTAAAGATGAATGATTCATGGTGTTTTGGCTACGAGGCTGGGCAGTGGTTGCAGGAAGGTGAGGAGCTCAGGGCTGCCTCCCGAGGAAGGCAGAGGCTGGGGCCGGCAGTGCTTCCACGCAGCCCCCTCTCCCAAGGCAGGATAGTGCAGCAAGATCCAGCAGGGAATTGCTGCTTGCAAGTGCTGGTGTGACCCCAGTTCCTGCCCTGGGCGGTCGCTGATGGCAGCTGCTCTTGACTTGGAGGCAATTGGGGCTTCAGGCTCCATTCGCAGCACTGGGCAGGTCGCGTGGCCTCCGTCCGGGCCGGGATGAGGCAAATAACGCAGCACTTCTAGCTCCTCTATGGAACTCTGAGATGGATGAAGGGAATTCCCCATCAGCTATACCTGAGCACCTCAGTACCTTGTTAGATACATAACCTTATCCATGATTTTGGATAAGTACCTACTGTTGATGTTTTTGATGGCTTTTGGAGGGGTGTTTTCTCAGAACTGTGTGAGCTGAGGAGCTCGCTGCAGCATCCAGCTGGTCACGGGCCAGCGAGGCTCTAGAGCCTTTCTACAGGTTGAGGACGCCAAGGCTTTGCTTTGGGAAGAGCTGGTCATGTTTTCTTTCTGTCTGGGAAGCCTGAGCTGGGGAGACTTCCTTATAAACTGCAACTAAATCTTTCATCCCGAGGTGACTGCACAGACTTTGTGCCCGGCGTGGGTAGGTCTGCTTGAGATAACACCTGAGTCTGCAGGGTGTCCTAGGCCAAGAGCAAGGAGGCCTTTTGGAGATGACATCAGGGCAGCAAGGCAGGCATCTTCCCTGACCTTCTATTCAGTGACAGTCTTGTATTCAGACAGTTACCTACAGCGCAGCCCTGCCAGTACCAAACACCATCTTCAGATAATTTCTCTGTCTAGTGGAGGCTCTCAGGCACTGGGGTGGCTTCAAACCAGGTTCTGGGGACTTCTATTAACAGTTTGGGGTCGGAGCCCCTGCCGTGCAAGCAGCTGGTTCAGCCCCTGCCCAGCAGAAAGGCGGCACCAGTGGCTTCCTTACATACATGGCTTCCTTCCTTACATACGTGGCCTCCTTCCTTACATAGGTGGTTCCCTTACTAGCAGGCTGCTGTAGAGGACCGTTTGCCCACTTGATGGTCCCTAAGACTACAGGAAAGGTAAAGGGAAAGTCAGTCCTGGCAGTTTGAACTAGATGGACATTTCTTGCCTACAGGAACAAATATGATCCAAGGGGAGAAATCCTGATAGGCAGCTCATGATGTTTCAAACAAAGGCACCAAAAAAGCAGGAACTCCACACATCTCACCTTCCTCTAGGCCTTGGCCTTGTCAAAGACTCAGAATTTTCTTTTTTTTTTAAAATGAGTTACTATTTTCCTTGTTAAAATAGGCAAGATTAAATCATAATTACTGATATTAAGGCCACTATTTGCTATATCTGAAAGACCCTTAAATTACATAGGAGCAGTGTTTAAACAGCATCTGATCCCTGCTGAAGCTTTGAAGGAAGCTAAGCATGGAGACATCACCGGCTGGACCCTTGCAGGAAAAGTTTGTTGAAATGATGAACAATTTTTTGACAACCTCAGCCTCCTGCAAGGTGAACAGATAATATTTCCTTCGTTTCAGCTTAGTGAGTGAATGAAGAGAATTTTGTTCAGTTCAATAACTAGGTCATTCAAAACTAAGAGGCAAACTAGGATTTGAAAAAGCAGGAACATTTGTTTTCCTCTGTCAGTGAGTGATTAAGCTTGGCATGAAGGGAGGAGATCTATTAGTTATAAAATCGGGTTCTAAAATCAGTTCAATTTCCTTCTTTTATACATATATATTTCCTTTCCTTCATTTAGTAAGTTGTTTTTAATGCATATGCTTTTTGGAGAAGCTCGTTTTTCCCATTCCACTATATTCAGGAAGTCAGGGTACTTGTGGTCATTTTCTTTAATTAGTAGGAATAAACTGTAATCACTGTTTTTAATTGAATTCTAATTTCCATCTATATATAACTTGACACAAATCACGAGTAAAACGTTAATAATCTAATAAAACAATAACATGGACTCATCATTCACCATTTTCCCACAATAATATGTAAAGACAAATTATGTTAAACAATATAATTGCTTAAATAAATGTGCACAGATGTAATTCATCTGCTTAGTAAAATAGAAATACCATGTTTAGCGTAAACGTTGCATTTGTCAAAATATGTCGCTGTTACCGCCCATAAAAATCAACCTTTTAGGAAACATCTACATCAGGCAAAGGATGCTTGATCCAACTTGCTGTTTTAAACCACGACTGAGGCGAGCATTAGAGCCAGCTGTATTTATGTCCCGACACTGCGAGGGGGAGCAGCTCCCTCCCCTTCTCCTTGGTCAGGCTGGTGAGAAATCCCGCTCAGGGCTGGAGTCCCGCACAGGTCCGTGAGGGCTGCACGGAGCCGAGAGCCGCCTTCAGCGAGGGCGGATCCTGCAGGCAGCACCCCAGCAGCACCCCGGCAGCACCCCGGCAGCACCCACAGTGCCGGCGGTGCCTGCGTGGCAGCCACAGCCACCGCAAGGCCATCAGGGTCCTGCCGCAGCAGCAGCAGCAGCAGAGGGGACCCGGGGCCTGTGCGGTCAGTCTGCGGTGCTCAGCACGTCAGGCTGAGGGCTCAGCCCTGCCCAGATGGAAGGATCAAGAGCTACGCTCCAAGCTCCAGCTTTGGGCTGCAATGAGGGCTCACTCTTGCAAAGAGGCCCCAAGAAGCTGCTCATCTGCCGCTTAAGATCAGGAAGGTAGATTTTCACAGGACCTCTCAATATCATCAAGAGCTTCCCATCCCCAAGGAAAGATAACATCTTCTTATCTTGCCAGGGCAGTTGGGAAGGCAAAAGGCGTTAGTTACTGCTACTCTTTCCCTGAACAAATGGCCAAGGGTGATAAACAGCCAGACAAAAGATCCCTGGAACAGACAGAAACAACAGGGAGAAGGAAGGACTCACATGAACTATTTCTATGCTTCCAACTGAAGGTTCATTAACAGTAAGCTTATTGTTAATGGATATGATTAAGTTTATGATGCTGAAGAAGAAGGCTGTAGGCTGGAGAGGTACATTGCAGCAAGAAACCCAAAAATGGAGGAAATCCATTGTTGCAAGAACTCCTGCCTTCCTTAAATCAGCGCTTAAGTGAACTGGCTCATGGCTAGAGCAGCGAAGGGCCATTCCCAAGCCCTCTCCCTTGGCAGGGGGGCACCATTGCCCACTGCCACACTCTTTGGCACTGCCAAAAGGGGCTTCTTTAGGAGATAGAATTAGAAAGGTTTCCTAACTGATAGATTTTAGCTTTTCTTTTGAGGCTGAATGAAGGATCCAAATAAGATGGCTATGATGAAACTCTCTGTGATGTGGTATTTGTGCACTGACGGCAAAGACTGAGCTGTACAGCTGAGTTAGGCAACCCCGTGAGCAGATACTAATAACTTCTGAACGTCAACAACTGCATTGGATTTACCCAGGTCAGATGCTTGTACAGTTGCCCACTAGTGTCTTTCAGAGGAACTGAGAGCTTACGGCCACCTCTGGCCCTTCTTTGGTGGGTAGGATGGTCACTGACTCCGCAGGGAGGTTTGTCCTGCACCACGACGAGTGGGGGCCTCGCGTCGCTCCCATGCAGGCTGCGCGGAGCTGCCAGGGGCTCTGCCCTACCTACATTCCCCAGCGTCTATTTCAAAGGCATCTGTCTTTTTTTTTGAAGTGCTAACATCCCAGTCCCAAGCCACCAAGGAATTTAAGCCCATGCTTCCCTTTAAGACAGGGAGTCATCTCTAAATGCAACACCCTCAGGGGCTGGGACTCAAGGAAGGAGACAGCAGAGCAAAATCCATCGAACCTGCCTGTTTGCCAAATACTCTGGCACATCATTTCCCCATCCCTGATTTTAAAGCAGATCTTTCTTCAGCAGCTCTACCTGCAAATAAATATGCTGAGCGCCTCGGGAAGTTGACTTTCCGTGGGTCTGTGCAAAGCCAGAAAATAACCTGGGCCTTCAGGGCTCCCTCCCCAGTGAGCAGATAGCGTAAAGAGAAGGCAAGAAAGGTATAACCAGAAGTACATGAGCCTGTGCGTGCTTTTCAGTTGCTCTACCAAAGGGCTGCTATCAACGCAGATAATTAAACATCAAACTTCTCCAGGTGAATTATATCTTGAGTGATTCTGGTTCTTCTCCCATGGCAGAGAGCAGACGTGACCCACGATGTGTCAGGGTGCCCTGGCCTCCCACACGGCTTCGGGAGCCGCTGGTCTCGCAGGGCAGCAAGCCAAGTGGCTCCGCTGGCTGCTGTGTAAATCCGTCGCTTTATGGATTGTTATTCCTTATTCTTCCTTATTGCTATGGACTCAGTCCCATTCTGTTTTCATTTATTTCTAAGGAGATTGTTAGCATGGGCAGAATGTAAACAGAGAAAGAAAAAGATGTCTCAGGGGCTTGGGGCTAAGCACAGGATTCAAGACCCCTAGGATAAAGTTCAGCTTTGACACAGACTTCCTACATCAACTTGGGCACATCCCTTATCTTCTCTGGTGTCAGTTCCTACGGACAAAGCAGCGATTCCTACAGGGATGCAATAAGGATATGGGACTATGAGGCATTGAGATTGTGCAAGGATTTTACCAAGACCCCAGGAAGAGGTGAAGGACTCCAGCTGCTGTCAGAAGGGTAGGCAGGGCTGTATTAAGTGGGTGCACACGGGCTAGCCCCCTAAGCAGCCCTGTGCCATCCTCACAGTCCTTGTTTGCTGGAAAGGAGCAGTGCTCACAGCCAGGAAACCAGCAGTGAGAAACAGCAGCTTGTCCGGTCCCGTGACCGCCCTGCTGCCCTTCCCAACAGCAGCAGGGAGCAAGATGAAAGCTGAGATGAGTCTCTGTAGGAACCCAGAGCTGTGAATCTTCCACTCACCCTGTCTAGCCAAAATCCCTTCATTTGCGGGGGGAATTTAGGCCAGTTGTAGCTCTCCGCCAGAGTAACAGAGGAGAGAGTTAGAAAAGAAGGAAAACAGCCATAACTCAGCAAGCACAGTCAGAAAGAGAGGTGTAGAAAATATTCAGTCCTCTGCTACACTTGCAGCTTTATCTCACCCTGCTGATCCTTCCAGATTTCTCCCACCATGACACTGGCTGGTATTTTAGGTTGCTTATAACCAAGGATACCATGGGCCATTTAGAAGAACGAAGCTGGGGATGAGAAGAGCTTTCTACTTCTTTGGGAGGGGGCTGCGAACTCATTCGATTCCCAAGTAGGCCATTTCCATGCCAATAGATGTTGACGGATACCTCCTCTGGGCTTCCCATGTGCCATCTCACTGAGGGACACCCCTCGTAGCGAGATGGACCAGCATGAAACGCTGCCCGGGCTGCTGGCTGGATGGCACGAGCAGGAGGCAGTACGGGACTCCCACCGCCCTCCTCCTTCACAAGCACAAAAGAACTAGAGGATGGAGAGCAGGAGAAGTGCGAACCAAAAAGGTGCAGCCAAAGTTTGAGGTGGTTAAAATGAAAAATGGGCCTGTGCCACTCATAAGTGCATAGAGAGATCAATCAATTGATCTCGTCTACACTGGCACACTTTGGAGCTATAACTCACTGCTGGGGCAATTATTCCAGCATAGCAGTGGCAGGGCTTATATTGGAGACAGAATTTAGGTGCTTTTAGTCAGCGGAGAGCTGGACAACACACAGGTAAAACTGTGTAAATGCCATCCGCCAGTGAAGACGTTCAGGATACAAGTTATGCCTGTACAGTTGCAGACTGACAGATAAACAGACAGACACGGAAGAGACTGAGTTTTGCCTGTGCAATCATTTGCTGTTAGAGCACAGTGTTCAGCATCACGGTATCGCTGTCTCTTTGCCATGTTACTGTTGACTTCGTTATCCCGCCCTGCACTGAGTAAGTGCTGCTGCCTCTGGAAGGTGTGAGGAATTTTTCTTCATAAGCCTTGATGTGTTCAAGAAAGGGCCGGGTTCATCTCTGCTGCGAGTCTGACAGCAGCTTTAACAGCCTCCGGAGGCCGGGACAAATAGCTGCTGGTCCCTTAACCCTTCTCAGCTTTGCAAGGCAAGGCCTGCCCCTGTTGTTCCCAGCGCGAGGGCTTTAGATGGTCTTTCAGGCTGAAATCCTCTCTGTGGTGGCTGGGCAGGGAGGAAATCCAGGGGCTGGATCAGATTGGCCTAATGCTACAGCAGCTTAAGCAGTCTGTTTTACCAGAGATTATGGTTTCACTTACACAGAGCGCCTGAAAAATGCTGTGGTTTAGAAAGGATTATAGCTGAAAATTCCACGCTTTAAAAGAGAAATAAAGCAGGGGAGGGACCAGGAAGCCGAATGTGCCTGGGGGCTGTGCAAACAGGATTAACCTCTGCCCACAGCACCTCTTGCTTCTGCCCACCCACATTTCCGGAGTCCATCTCCTTCTCTGCGCTTTCTTCCCCTGGGGCTCCCTGCACCTGCCCTAGGATCCTCTCCTGTGTTCTAGGCAGGCCTGGAAAGGAAACCTGGAACACATCCAGCACGGAAATGTCCCCATCTTGCTTAGATAGGACGGTCAAATGGCTTCCTTGAATCATATCATTTGACCTTAGCCCTGCAAAACATGGAAACTTTTGCCCCGCTATCTGCAGGAAGATCTGCAACAGCATTAATCCAAAGCATCTGCATTACTTGGAATTTACCTCCTTTGGATCAGCACTGCCATACAGCTGGCGGCTGCCTGCATGGCCTGAAGGTGAATCTGTGCCCTCCTTGCCACCTGATGGCAGAGGAGCCAGCACCAAAACAGCTTTGGGGGCTCTCTGTCTGCAGACACTGAGCAATGAGATGTAGAGAGTGGCCTGCACGATTGCAGGACAGTACACAGCAGTGGAGAGCAGAACCTGGATGCCAGTGTGCTGCTTCCTTCAATGATTCGAATTAGCTGTACACACAGCTTCTATTCACTATAATCCCCCAGGAAAGGTCCTTGCTAAACAGAGCTTCCTATGGCAAAACAAGAGAAGGAAGGTTAGCCCTTACTTGGCACCCTAGAGGCTTCATGTAAGTAACCTCACGGAAGAGGACCTGTCATCTATTGGCCAGATCTTTCTGATGGTTCCCTGGTGTTCAAATACAGGACTCTATTACGGCTGACCCAACCACAGTGGGTGTGCTGGTGTAGCTGTGTTTTAGGTCACTGAGTTCTATAATTCCCACACCTCTTAAGTGGGAGCCAAGCTAGGAGTACTCTCAGAGCTCTGTTTTCTCTGTGCAAATTTTCCCAACAGAAATGGAGGCCCAGTGAAAACAACAATGAAAATAGGACCTCCTGTAACATCCCCCCCACCCTCTCCCCTCCTGTCTCTCCATCAAGATACCTGTCTGGCAACCCTGTACCTTAGGAACCACCAAAGTCAGTATTGAGGGCTTTTATGATCAAAGCTCCCAACTGTGCCAGTGCCAACAAGATCAATTGATTGATCTTTCTCTCCTCCTGTGAACGGCACAGTCCCATTTTTCATTTTAACCTGCACCTCTTTTGTCAAAGTGTTTATGGAGCTTGGCTTTGCAGGCTTTGGCCATTACACCAAGCATCCTGCCCAACAGATGCTCGTAACCATGCTGCTCTCCTAGGGAGGGTTACCTCGGGTTTGAGGAAACTAAGTGAAGAATTTGCTGGGCCAAACGGTGTCAGTGCTGCGTCTCCTGAGCCGCCAGGCCAGCAAGAGAAAGGAGCAGGGAAGGGGGCACAGAAGCTTGAGAGCATCCTTCTCCCTTCCTCAGCCCTACGCTTCGTCCTGTCCTTCCCGTCTCGCATGCTTCCCGCTCACGTCTCCCTTCCCGCATCCCGTCCCTGCCCCTGCCACCGCACTCCACCCTCTCACCTCGCTGCCCTGCGGAGGCACCACTGCAGTTCAGGCCTAGCCCCGGGTGTGCTCACTGCTGTTGTCTCAGCACTGGCTCCTCCGATCCACCCCTAACCTTTTTATTTTTATGTTTATTTCCATTTTTAAATTAATTTCCCTGTAGATTTTAACCACTCCATTTTCATTTACCCATTTTGTTCTTCCTCTCCTCCCTCCCCCCCCTCCTCTTCCCGCCCCCGTTCCCTTTGTCTCTCCGTGTCCATCCCTTGCCCTACCACAGAAAACCTCTCCTCTCCCCTCAGTATAAAGCAAGAGCCTCATGGAGCCTCTCTCACCCCTTTCACCCCCACCACGCCGGCCGGCTCTGGGCAGGCTGACCTCCAGCCCTTCCACATGGCCCTTTCAGACGATGCGTCCACGCCTTGCTACGGCGCCTTCCTCCACCATGGCGCCCACTTTGGGCAGTCCAGCAGCCAGCCGCTGATAGCAGGTAACGGCCTTGGCCGCGCTCGCAGCGAGTGGGGGTGCTGCAGCCAGGGGGGCGCCCTGGCCTCGCGGGGAGGCCGCGGACGCTGCAGGCTCTTTGCGGGCACGCCAGCCGCAGCGCCCCTCTCACACGTCCACGCGCACCAGGGTTCCCAGCCCTGTGGAGCTCGTGCCTCTCCTTCGTTTTTGTACAGCAAAATGGGGAAAAAGCTGTCACTGCATAGAAGGGGCCGGTGTCCCAGTTGGACGGGTTTGGGGCTCAGTATGGAACCGCTTATATGGCAGAATCCTGTGTTACCTAAAGCACCACAGTGCCCTGGGTACTGTCTGCACGGTGTGCCGGTCTGAGGTAGATGGCTGCAGCTCGAGTGAGCCCGGCAGCTCCAGCAAGCGGGGCAGCTCGGCGCGGGCGGCTAGAGCCACCAAGAAGCTGGTAAATGCAGGAGCAGCCGTGAGCACTGCCCAGCCGCACCGGAGTGGTACCTGGCTCTGCCCGCCCAGGAGGGCGAGCGGGTGCCCCTGCCCCAGACAGAGAGCCCAGGAGCAGGGCACGATGCCGGCCACAGCCAGCAAGGCAGGGCAGGGACCACAGCTCCATGGGCAGGGGAACATGACTAAGGCCTTCAGATGTGCAAGTGAAGGAAGCAGAAGGCAGGGGAGGGCAGCAGCAGAGAGGGCAGGGGAAGAGAGGAAGAAGTTCAGGGCAGGTACTGGAGAAGCTCTCGTGGAAGATGACTTGGATGAAACAGGGAGAAACATCTTAGCGTTCAGAGACCCCAACTTGGAGACCATTGAGGCTGCTGTTACCCACGGCAATGGGTCACAGAATATCACTGGGGCCTTTCCAATGGCCAAGTTGTTCAGGGTGCAGGTTACAGGTCCTGGCTCACACGAAGCAAACCTTACCTCTGCCTCCTCCATGTTCCTATATGATTTGTCTCTTTTGACCTAACATTCTCCTTTTGTCTTGTTGGATGAGACTTGCACCTCCAAGCTTGCAGCAAGCAACAGCAGAGAAGACTCTTGTGCTCTGGGTTCAGAACCTTAGTGCAGCCAGTAAGAACCCCTAAGCTCTGGGCACTGGGCAAGACAAGGATTCCCTGAGAGAGTCTCTCCAACAGTGCAGTCCTGCAGGGATACAGACACATCTACCCATCCTCTAACCCAGGAGACACTCTGGTTCAGGAGATGCATTTGCCTTAATATGTTTTGAAGAATTAGACACAAGACAAAGCATGTCTTTCACACAAAGATAAGGCACTATGATAAAGTGAGAAAGGCACTAGGTTTATCACTCAGAAGGCTCTTGGAGAATGGTAGAGTAGTTGGAATTGGAGAAATGCTGTTCAGCAGGACAGGTACTAGTTTTGTCATAACCCTGGAGTACCAGGATTTAATAATCCTCTTTCCCTGTTTACAGTGAGTGGACATAAGGGAAGGGGGCTGGTTGTATGTAGCAGCATTTTAAGACTCTCTGTGGGACTCTTATTTGTGTTGATATTCTCCTGGTTTGTTATTTGCTTTCTCCCGGGTCTGGATTTGACAGATGACCACTTCCCAGTGAACTGTCCATACTGAGTTTTGAGCATCAGCCTCTGTGCACTCATGTCTGAATAAAAACATAGGGGCTTAGGTGCCTAAACCAGGTAGGAGAGCATGTGTGTATGTGGTCCCATTGAATGGAAGTGTCAAAAGGGATTAATTTTGCCCGCTACTATATCATGTTCTCCCTAACTTTTCAGCAACACTGTATTCTCACTCAGTGTGTATTCTCACACAGTTATGTCTCAGACTAGCCAACCTAGGAAACCAAGGGGACAAAATTTTTAAACAAGATTTTCTTCCCTTGAAAGAATGTGAGAAAAAAAAGATCCACAGCTAGTAGGTGTTAGTCAT
>JAVCKT010029273.1:0-12748 GCA_032273925.1 Rhynchotus rufescens | reverse complement strand
ATCTGTGCTTATACGGGGTTGTTGCCTTGGAGCATGATTTTAGGGTTGGATTAGTTGATGGGAAATGCATAGGGAAAATAGCAATGTTACAAGGGCTTTGGTGAAGAGGTCCTCTCAAATGAGTGATGTGAGTTCCTATCTAGCTTGGTCATTTCTGTACTTTTAACGTGACAGATATTTCAATAATATCTTCAAAAATAGGGAAAAGAAACTTGAATTCTCTTGCAAAGCTGAAGCAGTTTTATTCCAGTTATATGCGAGATCAGAGTCTGAGGCTGGCATGAAGTGTAATCCCTTTGAAGTGCTGAACAAATAGCATCAGCTTTCATACAGACTAAAACTGACAATGCCTGAATCTTACTGACATGCAAAAGTCACGTTGTTAGCTAGTGAAGAAAAGGGAGTCTGGTGATTTTGTGTCTCTGCTGTCAACTCTTGCTCTTCCAATTCGATGCTGCCATGGCCTTGGCAGTTTTTCATGGGTAAGAAGCATTTTGATTCTTTTCTTTACATGGACACTGTGTACCCAAATCATTCTGTGTACCCAAATCTTCACTGTGACTGAAACTCAAACAAGCAGACTACTACTCATGCCTGCTCTTTTGTGATCATTTGAAACTTTTGTACAGTTGTATTTTTCCTCCTTTTCTAATCCCAAAAGTATACACTAAAAGAGAAAAAGATTTCGACATACCAGGTTGATAAAGTAAAATATGGTGAAAAACAGCAACTAGAAAACCTTATGTGGGTGTTTGCATTCATGCACATAGTATTTATTTTTGCCTTTAGAATGTACTTTGCTACTGTTTTAATTTGTGGTGCAGATGTAGTAAATCTGCAATTAAGCTTTCTAGCAGGGCTGTAGGATTGGTAATTGTTTGGTAATCCTTCTTTGCAACAGAGTAAATGCAAACAGTAATCAGAAGGTTTAATGAGTATAATCTATCATAAAATACCTAACAAAACACTATGTGCAATTTTATCTTCTGGGTCATGCTTTAAGTATTCTAACTATGTTAAAGGAGTGCAGCACTTGCTGAGTACCTTCCTAAACATGAGGAAGAAAGACTTCTGAATAATTGAACAGTATCTGAATGATAAACAAGGCCTATTCAAATTTCATTTGGTTATCGTGGAGGTTAATGGAAAGTTTTTATTGATTGCGGGCACATGCACTTGTGCTACGCTAAGACCTGGTTTATCCAAAATGATTTTGGACAGGTCGCACCTAAAATGCAACATGACGTAGAAGGAAAGGTAGTTGAGTCATGAGCTATGAGCCTTAACAGCAGCTCTGCTGAAATTCTTGTCTGTCTTTATCACTTCTTACCTTAATCCCTTCAAATTGCTCAGCTGTGCACTGAACTTTCAAAAACTGTATAGAATACTGAAATTCAGATTTCATGTTAAACAAAGGAAGAGTTACCATACAGCTAATTGTAAAAGCCTGAGTTTTAAACTAGAGGTTATGCTGAACTGGAACTGTAGAAAGGGCTGAGTGTGCCAGCACTCCAGTCCTGTATGCCCCATATATTGGTCTGAACTTTCAAGTGTGAGCTCACTTTGTGGCGTGTGTTTTGTAATTAAAGGACATGATCAGGAGTTATTAGAGACACAAATTTTGGAATAACTTAGCTCACCAAAGAGCAGTGTGAGTGGATTCATTTTTGTTATACTAACATAAATTTGCCTTTGATAACTGGTAATGACTGTGGAAGAAGTGACATTGCCAGTCATGTGTAACTTTCAAATATTGAGGTGAGCCATTCTCTGCAAAACTGCAAGTGAAAATGGTCAGCTTCAATTTATTATCAGTTACAGTCATAGGAATCTTATGACTATTAAGACTGAGTATTCTGTGTGCGTTCTCCCACTTGGTGAATGAAAGAGCACTTGCTTCTCAGCTGCTGCTGGTAGGAGCTGGCACACAGTGTCTGCTCCTGTGTGGCTGAGGGCCTGGGAATACACATCCGAGGTTGTATCCTCGGCTCCTGGGCACCAAGGGGACTTCTGCCTGTATCTGTGCTGAAGTTTGCAACAGGTTGATGTCTTAGGGTTACTTCAACTTGCCACCAAGGGAGTCATCTTACAGACAGGATGTGTGTGTGTGTCTAGTTGTATACATGCACATATTTGTGGATGTATTTTACATTCACAATACCCTTTCTTCCCCACTAAACAAGCTGCTTTTATTTCATACTAAAATCTCAAACAAGTGAGATATACTTACATACTACCTAATACAGGTGTTTTTCAGCTTGCCAGGCATGGATTTTTTTATTGAATGAAACTTCCTATCAGTTATGTGTCTTATGTGGAGAAGTTGATGTGTCCTCTAGTGGGATATTAGACTTGTTTGCTTTTTAGTCTTAATATGTTCATAATTGTTTCTGTGAGAAACAGTGTATTTTGGAAGAAAATAAGACAACTAGTTCCACTATTAAATTCATACTGAAATGGAGTTATGCTGAAATGGAGTTAAACATCTAACCAATAAATCACATAACAGATGAAATCTGGGAGCTCATATTTACACTTGCAGAAGTCTGTTTTGCTTGCACTTACGCTGTGTATAATGTATGCATGTTTTTGCAAATAAATGGTGCATTTTGTCTTATGTTACTCACTTCTGTAGAAGGTAGCTTACGTGAATACAGAGCAGCACCTCCCTTCTCCCATATAAACTGTTTTAAGTAGGGACACATGCTCTGGAGCTACAATTCCTTGTCGAGGTGGTTCTGATCACATAAGAAGGCTTGGGTGCTACAACTCACTATCTTCTATATCAAATACTTGAAATACTTAGGTTGCTTACAGAATGGCACTGTGAATTTATTCACTTGCTTAGGTAATAATAATGCCCTTAATAGAGGCTTGAAAGAAAATCATGTCTTTGACAAGTGATTCCTGGAGAACCCTTTGAGCTATTTACTAAAGCAGCTAGTGCTGATTAACTGAGGCTAATCACAGGATCTCTTGGCAAAAAATCTGTTGCGTGATTTGCGCAAAGCCACTGGAACATTAAAAAAAAAATTTAAAAAAGTATATCTGTAGAGTGAATACAACTGTAAAATGGCTAATCTGTAGAAGTTAGTCTTCATGGAGAAAGACATCCATGCTTGTCCTAAAATACAGACTGTACTGTTCTTTGACTGGCATAACTTTTCTCACAAATTTTGGGAATTATATTTGCAAAGAAAAGGAGAGTTGCTGAATTGATTTCTGGAATCTAGTAGAATGGAAGAGCAAAGCAGGGAAGCAAAATACTTTTTCTGAGATGCCCAAAGGATAGCTGCATGAGGTAAAAATGGCAATGGGCAACCAACCCCACCAATACAGTGTTTATTGCCAAACTCAATTCTTTTTCCTATCCTCATGCATGTAAGTTATTATTTGCTATATCCATTCTTTCAGATGTTATTCACTTAGAGTAAGTTGAACCACTGTTTTCTGTAAGTAATACCTTATGCTAAAAGCAAAACTTTCATGTTCAGTGAAACTAGCTATAATCTATTTCCAAAGTAATCTTAATGCAGAATAACAAAAATTGCTTATGTTTTATGAGTGGAGCACTCTAAATCAACTATTCATGCTAATATTAAACTTCTTTTTCAACCACTTCTATGACATAAGTTTTAAACTGTGCATGTAGCATTCTCTGTATTTTGACCTGGAAAATAGAGAGTGCAGGGGAAATGGCTTCCCAGCTCTCTGCCACAAAAGTAATGGAAATAAAATTTCCCATATGAGGAAAGAGGGAGAGGTTGCAGTGTCTGATCTTGGTGACATTTGATTTTAGTTTGATTCAAGCAACGCTTAGGCATCATGGATCTGCTCAGGAGAAGCCTGAGCTGTATTTTCAGCATGTTGCAAGGGTAAGACAGTCTTCTGAATAGTCCTTCTGAAGCTGTTTCAAGTATATTCTCAAAGCCAAACGATGCAGGTCTGGGTCCATAGCAAAGCTTGTCCATACGCCAGAATCTATAATGCTACGAAAATTAAAGTCTTATAACTGCCACCCTTCATGAAACAAAGGCTCTACATTATCCACCAACTCTCTGATCTCATACAGCTGTAAAAATGTACAAAACCGGACAGTATCATATTCCATGTTGCCCAAATGGGAATGAATATCCAAAGTGCAAGATGAGTGAGCGTTAGACCCTTTTGTACTTGTACTAGCTAAGGAGTGACAGACCCTTTTAGAGTGAGCATGTGGTTGGAATGTGTCTTCTAGGAGGGATGCTGTTTTGTTATGAGATGCAAATAATAAATGTTACCTCAATTTAAATAAAAAAGTGGGGACTACAGATGGGCTAGGACTAATTTGTTTGTAAAAGCTTGATAGAAAGAACAAAAATAAAAAGTAAAGCTTAGGAATGAGTTAAATATTTTGCCTTCCGTTAAAGTTGTATAAACAGAACTATGTTATATAAAAATGCATCATTCATCTGTTTTTATGTATATAGTACCATTATAAAATTCTTTTTCTCAACACCAAAATGGACATGAATGATGTTCCCCTTTGCTGAAACTTTTACAAATGTAGGATAGCACTTCTGTATGCCAAGAAACAGGTAATGCCTTCTGAAAGCGTAAGACTAAGTTGTTCTAATGCGCTTTCGATGATTGTGTTGGCCTCTTGATGCATCAGGGATGAAACAAGAAATAGGGAATTTCTACAGCACTTCCCTGCTGCATGAAATTGCAGTAATTCAGTGACTCTCCTGTATGTAATGGATTATTTAAAAGATCAGTTAAATGTCTGTGCAATATCTCTCCATAAATGGTTGCTTTAAAACCCCAAAACTTAATAAAAATCAACAAAAACAGTAAAACACTAAACATGTCAGTAGAGGAAGAGAGATCTAGAAGCATGTCCAAGTAAATGATATTTGTCAGCCATAGTGGTATTTTTACTCACAGTAAATATTCCTTTTCCAAATTGGTTGAACTCAGAGGGATATGGCACGAATACAGCTTGCTGGGGGCATATATTACTGGGCAACGGATGGAGATGGGTGAGCTGAGTAACAGTATATTACTTAGCAAAGGAAATAAATCTATTTGGAAAAAGAACCTTAATAGTTAAAAGGCACTTTTTGTAACTGTACAATTTTCTTGTAATAATTTGTTGCTCATTTGCTCCTGGGATGTAGCACACACACAAATATTAAAATAACCTTAATTTTAATATTTTTAACCAATAGTTCATCCAGTGTGATTAGCATGTACTCTTTTCAAAATATACATTAATTTCTGTGGGCTCTACTTGTTAAGCCTTTTTTTTGGGGGCTTCTTGTAAGTAGCCTGGATCTCATTGAAGGGGTTAGTAGCCAATGTTTTATACCAAAGTGCAGAGGTTCTGGCCTCCTCCTTGGTGCAGTGTCCCTGCAGGGCTTGCTTGCTGGTTCACGGTGAGCAGAGGCAGCTTGTGCTGCCTGCCTCTGTGGTAAGGCTGCAGGATGAAGGAGGAGGAGAGCTGCGGCCTTCAGCTTCTGCTTGTTTCGAAATGTTGCTTCCATCACTGAGTTGTGATTAACAGAACTGTGTTGTACTTCTTCCTTTGAAGCAGGACATATAGGGGCTTGTGTTGTTTTTTTTCTATATGTATGTATTTAACATTTGATCCACTTTGTAGTTTGGCTTGTTTACCTTTAAGAAATTGGGTGGGGAATGTTATGCACATCATAATCCTATGGTTGAATTTAAACAAGAGTTGGAATGTTTTCCTGGATACATCGGGTTTCACAATAAGAAGAGAGCAGGGTGCAGCAGTGGGTAGAGATAAGCAGTTTTTTTTCTGCTGTTAGCTGGGGTTTAGCATGGATGGATTTGAGGACTGGGTCCATGAAGGTGGCTAGAGCATGTTATGTAAAGAGAAAATAATGAATTTTTATAAGTGACAATGTGTTTTCATCCTTATTCTCTATCAGTTTTTTACTACAATCTTAAGAGTTTTCTTTGTGCTCTGGCGACAGTTGCAGTTTCAGCAGAATCTGTTATTAAACTGAAGTATAACTGTTTAGCCAAGTAAGTTATATGTATCTATATCTCTCTGCATAAGAATTTAGTCAAACTTCTGTTTGACTTCCAAGCATTAACTCAACCTGGCATCTTGTTGCCGTTTAACTTCAGTCTGTCTGAATCTTGTCACAATTCTTTTCTAGGCTTACTAAGATGTGGTTTATCAGTACATCGCACCCCAGTGAAGCTCAGAAGTTCTCTGATGCTGCTAGGGACTCTGGAATCAGTATTTGGGTGCTGCACCATGCACTCCAGTTAGCCCTGGATATGTTTGTTATGTGTGGAATACCACCCTTAATGCTTGTGGCTAGTAGCCATGCTCAGCTGCAGTTGCACTGGCCTGAGCAGCCACGGGACTGCCTATGGAGTGCAGTATTGTGCGTTCTAGGTACGTGTTGCAAAGATGCTGCAAAGCAGAGATGTTGCTGAGGAGCTGTCCATCTCCGCACAAATACAAGAAGCAGCTGAAGGTATGCTATGCTGCCAGTTCAAAAGTTGACTATTAGTAATTGCTTTTGATTAAAAAGAGCTTGCCAAAATCTAAAAGCAATTTTGAACAAATGTATTAAGGCAGAAGTTGAATTCTAGATGAAAGCTAAGATCATCAAAACATGCGTCAGCTAAAATGTCATTAACAATTTATTCTTTTCTACACAGTGTTGGGACTCTTACCAGCTGAGTTGGGCCTTCTCCATATTTTTTTATAATTAACTATCTCCTAGATTTTAGAGATTTTAAGACTGAGAGAACTTATGTCATTGATTCTGTTCTTTGCTCCCATATGTGGAGCGTGAAACTCTTAACATTTAGAGCTTAAGCAAATAAATGAATCCCCCTGAACCTATCCTGAGCCTGAATTCCCTGATATAATGATTAAAGCGGCCTTCAACTGCATACAGAGTGTTCTCTGATGAGGAAAGTCCCCACCAATTTTACTACAATCTAGGTGCCTGAACATGGGGCAAAGAAAGCAAAGGATATTTCTGGCAATGTAATGAATTATAATTTGCTAGCACAGCTGCTTATTTTGCTCTGATAATTCACATTTTGCAATGCATACAGTGAGAAGTTGTTTCATTTAATGCAAGGTATTAATTTAAAGCTGGCATTTTTTAGGCTGTGGATGTCTGTAAAAATGATCCCATTTACAGTGGAACTGTACAGTGGGACTGCTGTATCCTAGAGATGCTTATGAAATATCAGTTTTAAAATTGTGAACAGTGTAGGTTAATATAATGTTTCTTTATCTGCCCAAAGAGATTAACAAGAGGGTATGTTGTTGCAGTATATTAATCATTGGCAACAATGATTTCAAAATAAATGTCTTGAGTCTCGTTTGTTTAACTATCCTTAGCTAAATAGTTTTTGAAGAATGCCCCACCCATTATTTACTTTCCCTGCTGCTGCAAAGATGTAGCTTACATTTGCTAGATGCCTTTCACAGTGAAGAGGCCGGGAGGCTTGCAGTGTAATGTTATGGATAACATAAATTTACCCTTCTCTGCAGTGCAGCCACCTATGGAGTTGAAAGTGTTTTGCATCTTGGCAATAAGGAAGCAATTTAGGACAGAATAGCTGAGAAGGGAGCTTTTATCCCCATGTTCGGGGTCTCTAGTCTAGGACAAGAAATCTGGCACGTGCTGTAACATTGCCCTCAGTCTTACAAAGCTAAATTTTTATTTCTCCTTGCAAGTAGTATTTCGCCCTTTGTACAGCAGCAAAAGCTTAGGTGCCTCGGGATGGGAGTGTGTTGTCACTCTGTAGCCAGACTGCTCAGGTTAGGCAGCAGACAGGAAGCTCCTTTGGGCTCCAAATCCGATGCTAAGTTATTTGGGTGAATTGTTGGCCTTCATGTGAGGGCTCTAGTTCCTGGCCAAACCTTCTAGGGTGTTGCATGCAAGCTTCAAGCTGCTTCAAGTGGATCCACAAAATGCCGGGCCGACAGCGGATGCCCTGGCAGCAGCGTGCGCAAGAGAGCGAGCAGGGAGCGCTGGCGGCTGCAGCCCACCTGGGGACACGGCTGGTTGGCTTCTCACAGCAGCGGCGTGGAGTTGCACCGTGTGCTGCCCAAGTCACAGCTCACTTTGCAACAGCAAGGACATCCCTCATTCACTCACGCTTTCTTTGGAAATGAGAGTAAATTTTGCAATAAGTCCTACCAGGTAGTTGCCATCCTTGAAACTGACATTTCTATTAGTGGCATCTGTAATTTAGGAGCTTGTTTTTGTGCATTCTGGGCTGAAAGCCTTCCCTTGCTCATTATGTTTTTATGCTTTGCATATCATGTTGCTATACAGTGTTTTGTGTTCACTGCTTTTTATCTAGCAGAGCTGTAATTCAGCCCCTCTGCAACACTGAGATGTGTTGATTCATAAGAAACCTATACCTGCTCAGTAAACCAAATAGATTAAAATGACAGTTTCAATCTGTAGCAGCAACCTAGGCTGTTACAGTCTGGTTGCTGAAGAATTTACTGGAGTCTGTGTCACTGCAAACAGTTGAGTGCATCGACTGATAAGAGATTGTGCGTTTTATGCTGAAAAGATAGTGAACTTTCAAATAATGAAGATGAAGTAAGGAAATTATTTCATTCCTGTCTTATGTTCCCTGCCTGTGTCTCATCGTGTCTTCCCTTTGCCTATTGTATCTATTAAGTGGTGCTGGTAACACCCAAGCTCATGAACTGGGATTCTGAGAGTCTGAAATACTGCTTGTGAAGGAGTGATGTAGCGTAGCTTGCTGCTAGATGAGACAGAATTATCTGTTTTTTATGGTTTTTTTAGGTAAAACATACAGTTTTGTAGCTTATCTTGTACTTAGGAAAGAAATGCTGCTAGGAAAAGAAGAAAAAAAAAGGAATACCCCGATATACCCTGATGTCATAGTCGTAACGATGTCTGTAGCAGAAAACTCTAAAACCTCCTTGTATTGGTTTTCTTTGGAAAAGATCCCTGTCTTGGAATATGGTTTACTGTCGGGAATGTGGAGTACACAGGGGAATGGGCAGACCTTCCTCTGGAAAAGATGGGGTATTTCCTTTAGGAGAAGTGCCAGGTAAGTCTGTTGAGTGAAATAAGGGCTGGACAGTGTGGCACGGGTGGTAATTGGCTCTTACCTACGGCTGCTGATGTACCTGCAACACATGCCAGTTCCCTTGCCTCGTGGGTGGCCCGTGGTGGCTGGCAGCAGGGCTTGCTTTGGGAAGGGGCAGCCCGATTTGCCTGGCTATTCCTGATTCTGTGCTGGGGCTGAAGAAGCACCAAGCGAGAGACAGGAGCTGCTGTTCTCATGGCTATAAAGACTGAGTTTGTTGCATGGCCAGAAAGAAGCAGGCATCTAATTTGCTTTGAATTCAGCTGCCTTCAGCTTCTTTGAAAAGACTGTTTTCCGTGTTTGATGGTAACTGATGCGACCTCCAGGTCTAATATTAGGAAGTACTTGCTCTTGGAAATAGCCTTCAGGGGCTGCTTTGGCAGCTCTGCATCAATAAGACTGAACACTGGCACATTACACGTGAATGTGATGCAAACCTGCATGGGTCCATCCTGCAGAACCTTTCAGAGCCTGCTCTCCCCATGGCTTCTCCTGCTTGTTCCATTCCAGCCTCACAAAAACTGCTACTGTAATTCTGGATGCATGTGTGCAGCTGGGCTGTCAGCAAAGAACACGTGTGGGCGAGCGGCTGAGCGAGCATGAATGAATGATTGAAGAGAGGTAAATGCAGTAAAGGCTGTGGGTGGAAAGAGAAGGCTTTAAATTGGCTCACCCACGAGCTTAATATATTCTTTACAAGGGTGTATACAAGTGAGAAGAGGAGGGAAGGGTCTTAACTCCTCCAGTCCTTTGAATGCAATTTGTTTTAGTCCTGGGGATATTTTTGTTTCTGTGTTTTCCTTAGCAATGGAAAAAGTACTCTGGATGTAAATGTTCTTAAAAGCATATTTTAATTTCCTGACTTTATGATCTGTAGCTCTTCTGAGCCTGGAGAATCTAGCCTTGGCGTCCTGCTCTGTGAAAACTGTGGGGCAGTGAGAGTGTGGCTGTGTGAGACTGACCAAATGCCAACTGCAGAATTTTCTGGTGTGCTAAAAACTGCCATGTTTAGCGAACAGAACAGGTCAGGGAACAAAACAGGATTCATCTAATTAATCTGTTCAGTTCAATGGTATTTTGCATGTTGTTTGTGAGGAAAAAAAAGGAAATATTTTTCACCACTGATGTGGTTTCTCTGAGCGGTGTTACTGCTTGGCTGCAGGTGGATGGGCAGAGAAGTACCCCTGGAAGCTGGAGTGCCTGCAAAAGGCCTCCCTTGTGGGAGTCCCTCATGGCCCGCTGTGTGAGCAAGCGAGCTGGAGGGAGAAGCACGTGTGTGGTGTCTGCTTTTCTTCCTCAGGCACTTGCTGGGCTAAGGTGGGAATCAAAGGGTGAGGGGGTGCAAAACTGCATGATCAGCACAGATGCCGCAAGTGTTTGAGCAAGGTAGAAGAGGAAGGAAACAGTGTCTGCTGCATGGTTCTTGGGGGCTAGGGGCCTTGTGTGCTTTCCTGTATGTGAGATGGTGTGTTGCTCACTCTAGACTTCATCTCATTTAGGCTTGATTTTTATTTGTATTTACATGGTATCTGTGAAAAAACAGTGCAGTATCTTAAATAATATCTAAATAATACCTTATAGTCAGTGACTGCAGTGCTGGCCCTAACATTAGAAATAGTCAAAGCTCATGAAGTATTAGCTGATCTGTGCAGGAGGTGGGAGCTGCATCTTCCTGCTGCTTAAACATCAGAGATGTGGCCCTGCATTTTAGTCCTAGAAAGCCTGTTCCTAAACAGGGACTAGAGACAGCTCAGTCCCTGTGCCGGGTAGGCTGGAAAGGAAGTTTCCCTGCACGAGTTTAAAGCTGGAGTCCTAAGCAGAGATGCTGAGCCTTCTCACCTCCCTTGGGGTGAGAGGCAGGCAGAAGGGAGGCACCTCTGGATCCATCAGAGTTGGTTATTTTCCTTGTTTTGTAGAAGAGTACTACACCCGCCGTCCTTCCTAGAGCAAAATTAGTCAGTGTTTAGCAGCACTGGGTTGTAGAAATGTTAGTTTCCAAATACCTATTGCTAAATATAAGGGCTTTAGTCTATCTTCAGCTTCAATTATGTTCCTGCAAGGATTATAGCTGCTTTAATAAACTCAAGGTAGGACCTTTAGTTTTTTTCTTATTCTGATATGAACTGCATTGTTGCTGATATGCCACAACACGTTTCCCTGGTGGCACTTCCAGCAGGGCTGGGATGAACTGTGCCCAAGCTGTGAGGTACCAAAGCAAAGTGAGGGGTGCCTCCTGAGCCCCAAGGATTTGGCAGAGCCGCTGCTGTGGGAGGCTGGGCCCGGCAGCTTGGGTTGGTCTGTCTCTTGTGAGCTTCTTGTGAAGATGGAATTGCAGAGCACTTGCAGCAGGGCTCTTAGCTGGGCTTTGAGGCTCCTGTGATTTACTTCATGGCATGTGTACCACTAACCCGTGCCTTGCAGATGATTCTGGCTAGCAACACACTTCTGCTTGGCAGAGCTTCAGGGCTTCTTTGAGTCCACCTGCCTGCCTGTAAACCTGTCTGAGGTCTAGCAACACACTTTGGGGAGGTCAAAAATAGTGTGAGTGCTGCACATGAGAGAGGTGGGGATGGAAGCCCTTATTTTTGCAGTGTGTATAGTGAGTTTACTTGTAACTTGCATGTAATTGACTACACTGAGGCTCATGATTTCCTTTTTTGTGGGGGGCAAGAGGAGAGGAAGCCTCTTCCTTTCCCTTGCCTGTCTCACTCTAAGGCCTTAGCTTATGGGTGGGGGCAGTCTCTGTGCCACATACATGCATGTAGAAGAGCATTGTACTTGACTTGTTGCTAGTCATCATAGAATCTTATACCACAGCAATTGCTCTACCATGGATTACATAAAGCTTTTCAGACTTTGCACGCTGACAAGAGTTCATCTGAGCTATAGGACATGTGAGACACTGAAAGGACTCTTCTTTCTACATTAAAACACCAGGAGTCAGAAGAGACATTAGACTATTAGTGTCAGATCTTCTCTCAGTTGAAGATTATAGTGAGAAAGGTAGGCAAAGCTGTGGTAACGCAGAACTATTTCTTTACTGAAGTGACACTACATGTCTTTCTCATTTGATTTCTTGGATCCTTGTGAGATGCGTCTGTGCTCAGTAGGAGAGCTGTGCTACTGACAGTGGCAAAAATAGCTGTCCCAGCTGCAAGGATTGGAAATACTTTTGCGTTTTCTTGCATCTACACCAGGACTCAAGTGTAAAGTTGTTTTATGACAGCTTTAGCTGCTTTAAATATTTACAGTTATTACGCTTCTATTGTATAACAGTGAGACAGTGTCTGTCAAACACGGTATGCACTTGCTGCCTGAACGAATGACACAGCCTTAGGAATTTGTGGGGAGCTTAAAAAAGGAGGCAGAAATTATGCCGACTGGGAGGAGGGCTAGCCTGAGATTTGTCTGCTTCTTTCGTGGGTAAAGCTGGTTTTTGCACAGTCTCTGTCCAGCAGATGATCCCTGAAGAAAAGTGAGAAAGTGAGAGGTGCCTCTGACTCTTGCCTTCCCATTCATGGATTGCAGCAGCCTTTTGCCTTCAGATCTCACCGATATTACTGAGGTATAGGACTGAACCTGCCTTTTAAAATTCTCTGAATGGCTTTTTGCAATTTTTGCTTTTTGT
>JAVCKT010029270.1:8675-31013 GCA_032273925.1 Rhynchotus rufescens | reverse complement strand
AAAGAGCTTGCACTGCGTGTTGGGTTCAGTCTCATCCAGTGGGGACGTGGAGAATTCCGCCCCAGTAAGCGAGTGCTTGTTGATGGGCTTTGCAGCCTCGGAGCTTGATTCATTGCTGGCTCCTTCAGTTACGGGATGGCACCAACGGAGCATGGACATGCAGCAGAAACAGGAAAAGCAGGAATTCCTACGTGTTATAGGCTGGTGGCCCTGGGGACCTGGAAAAATAGAAAGAAAATGCATGAAGCAAAACAAAAAAAAACCAAAAAAAAATAGTTTTTTTCACGTGAAGTTTCCCACGGTTGCATGGATTTGCAGGTTTTTCCAAAAAGCTCTCAGCAGAGCCCACATGGAAGAGGAGCCAGGGATGCAAAGCAGCCAAACGCGCGGCTGCCGCGTGACCGCAGTGTTGCTCGTGCCGGGAGGAAGCTCCCCAGGCCGGGTAGCGGCGCTGGACACATCGCAAGTTAATTGATGGAGTTAATTGAGTATCGCATGGGTATCTTCATCTCAAGCGCGTGTTGAATTGCGGAAAGGAGGATAGTGTTCCTAAGCAATGAGTGGCTGTACTGCTCTGCTAGAGCAGAAGAAAGTCATTTGGATGCGGGCGAAAATGAAGCATGCCCTTGGTAGGAGCTCTTTAAGCATGAGGAGCTGATGAACAGCTTGGGAAAGGCTCTTCTGAAGGTCAGGGCTGGTGTGAAGGTGAAACATCACAGATCTAGCTCAGATCCAAGCTAGGGCCTCTTCCATTTTATTCCCATTGTAGCTAAATACTTTACAATTTCATTTTAAACATTGACTGTCAGGGAAAAAATGCCAAGCAAAAGATCTTCCTAAGTAATGTCCCATTTTTTGGAGGGGTTTGGGTGCCTGCTCGTCTTCAAGCACATGATTATCCCTTTAAAACCGATGAGCTTGAAGTCTTAGCAAGGAACAAACCTGACCTGCTATTGTTTTCGAATCTTTCCACCAGTTTCCTTAGGAACTAATATTTGTTCTTAGGAGGTATTCAGACAATTTTAGGGTGGCTTAGGTATAATTTAGAGCATTAAATTCAGAATATTTATTTAAAAGCCCTCTCTGGATTATAGCTCCCCTTACTTTAATAGTCAAGTTCAGGTTTATGCACAACAGATCTTGATACCTGCAAAAATATTCCTGTGTGAACTAGAGACGTCAATTGTACTTTGATGCTTTCTTATCAAAGAAGTTGCATTTTCTGGTCAAGAAAACAGTCCATCCTAGCCTTTTCAGGAGAAAATGATGGCATAATGAACTACAGCAAGGAAAAGGCAGTATTTTTTAAAACGTAGCAGCGATGGGATCTGTGTCCTGTGTCCTGCTTTACCATTAGGCAATTTTTCCTCCATTGCTCTTCTATTTTCTCTCACCTTTCCTTAGCTTATTCATCTGGAAGATCCACCTAATTATATTAGTCAACTTCACGGAGGTGTCTGGAAGCTTAATTAAAACTTGGGAAAGCTCTGCCAGAGCTGCTGCCAGAGCGCCCGGGAGAAGTGGTTGGCTTCAGACACCTAAGCGAGAAAGGATAATGCATCGTGACGTGGCTGAACATACCAATCTGACTCGGATGGTGTTTGTAGTGTGTTCCCATGAATTCTTGGGAAATCCTGAGCGTCTTCATGAGCGACCGGTGCAGACATTCATTTTTGTGTTTTATGGTATATGAGCAAATGTTAGCCCTTGTGTTTCCACGTAGATAATTTTGAGGGGGGAACATAGACGTGAATGCCGCGCACGGAAACGCAGCAAAAAGCTTCATTTTCCCTCCCTCTTAGCAGAACTGGCCAACGCTGCCCAAGTTGGTCGGGGCACCTGTGGCCGGTGGCTGTCAGGTCTCATTCCACCCTCTGGAGGGTCTTCGCGTTATGCCCCCCAAGGGGTGAATTGACATTCATTGCTCCTCCAGGGGAAGAAACATATGGAGGCTCCACCGGGACCAACTCCCTGATCTGAATTGCCAATCAGTGTCTGAGCCTCAGCTGGGGAAACCTTGCCGCTAACAAGCCTTCATGCTCCCCCAGTTCTCGTTGCAATCTGTCAGCTGCTAAATATGGTTTCAGCATTGCTCGAGTCGGTGAGGAACCTACAGCACCAGCTTATTACGGCGCCGTGGTGCCTTTGCATATTTTAGGCGCAGCCAGTTTCTATTATAAAAACCTATTAGGGCTTCCCTAGGAAAAATCGAGTTAGCCTTAAAAAATGCAATGTTTAGTGCGAAGGTAAAGGAGACTGTTCTGCTTGGCTTGAAGGAAATGTGTTGACTTGTTTGCATTTGGCTAATTTAAATACACAGTTCCGAGGTTTGTCTGTTTGTTTCTGCTCCCTGCACTCCGCCAATGGACTGTATTGTTTCCTTGCGGCTTCCACCGAGCTTGAAATTGCTGGCAAGGCAGGAGGAAATTAGTTTGTAATTAAAGCCAAGCTAATGACGTTTCCCACGGTGCCTGCTGGGGCTGTTCCGCCCTTGGTCCTCGCTGCGAGCGTGGTCGGGCCCCTCGGCGGGGACACCCGGGGGCTGCGCGTCCCACGGCTTGCGCGGGTCCGTTGCCTCCTGCAGCGCCCTGCTCAGCCCCGCTGCACTCCAGGGCTGTTGCCTCTTGCAGTGCTCTGCAGCAGGGGCCCCGCTGCACCCCGGCCATCCCGTGCTCCTACCCCGCGCCCCGCAGGACCCCCATTGCCCCCGGCCCTGCAGCCGCTCCACCGCATGCCATGTCGGAGCAGGGAGCGCTGAGCAGTCCCGGCTGCAGCCGGAGTCACGCAGCTCCTGCCTTTGACGTTCTGGGCTTCCTTGCTCAAAGTCGGTTGCCAAAATGCTCCCTCTGTGCAGCAGATGGGCAGCAAGAGACGGCGATTGCCTGCATCGCAAAGTGAATTGGAGGCTCTTGGCTCCTCCTGTAGCAGCCAAGGCACGGGGCTGGCTGGATGCAAGCAGAAAGTCTTTGGTGAGCAGACTGCTCTTTGAAGGAATGTGTGATGGGTTTTATAGAGCTGGAAGCCCTCCTGAGTGCTCGCCGAATGTAGCCCCGTGGATTTCTGCTGTGGCTTGATCTATTTTCTTGAGGCTGATTTTGAAGATTAGAAATTTGCCTGCATTCTAGTGTTGTCGATAAAGCCACAAGGGCAATTAGAAAGTTTTCTGAATATTTTTTTGGCAGTGATGCACTTGCTTTCTTAAAGCAGCAAGCCCCATGCAGTCGGTTCCCCTGCATGTACCTGTTTCTCTAAGGAGCTTCAAAGTCAGGTGTCAGTTTCTAGGAGATATAGTTCTATAGTTCTATATAGTTTGTGAAGTGTATAAGTTTTTCAAAACGAAATGCAGGCTCCTAAGGCCTTTAGTGCTAGATTCAATTGGGGGTTAGAATGTGAACATAAGATTATGATACCAAAGGCTTTCCCCTTGCTCCTGCCATGCCCTGGAGCCACCCACATTCCATAGGTGCCATTATTTTATCTTAAAATTTACGCCAAACTCCCTGCCCGGTGTGGCTGAAGGGCTGGCTATTACCCTCCTGCCAAGGCTGTCCCATGCAGGAACAAAACGTGTCCCCACTGAGTCCCCAGGGAGGGCTACCTGCAGGAACGGAGTGAAAAACAGAAGTTCCTGGACAGAAGTGAAAAATTGGGAAGTTCCCCAGGTGGTTATAATAAACTCCCTGGCAAAAACGGTGAAGCCCCTTTCCAAAACAGTGAAGCCCCTTCCAAAAGGTTTCCCAGCAGAACTGTAAGAATCCTCTCAGCCGATCTGAGAGGAGGAGCAGGGGTCTCGCTATCCAGACTCCTCACTCAGACCTCATTTACAGCTGATGGAGAGAAATGGGCACCTCCAGCAGGCAACTGCTCTCATCTTAAGCGGGGTGGTGGTTAAAATAGGTCAGAGAAATCGCTTCTATTTCTTTCCACTTTATGCATTTAAGAGACTAACTCGAGTACAGACACTTGCCTTGTGGACCTCTGACACTAGGGAACATGAATCCCTCATGAAGCGACAGCAGTGAAATTCCTTGCTCCCGTCTCACTAAAACGCAGCATTTTAAAGCAAGACGGTGACTGACAGAGGACATCCCAAATCCTGAGCTGCCAGCACAGTGTGCAGGGAGAAGTGAATATTCCACTGAAACACCTCAGCCTCAGCTCTGCCTGGCTGGAGGATTTGGGAACATCCAAAGGGCCGATTAGGATTAATCCATTTACCTGGGGAAATCACTTTGAGAACCTCAGGTGTAAAACAATATTGGTCATCAGCATCATCAGGCAATGATATGGTGTTCTGTGAGTTCGGAGAAGGAGATTTGCCTCTGAAACAGGCTCTTCACACTTTCCCTGAGTGAAGTATTTTGCTACTCAGATTTGTGATTTAATAATCATAAATAATAGAGCCCTTAGCGCTATATTTTTAAGTGACTGAATGGTGAGAATCTACTTTAAGAAATTGTATGAATGCCTATCACTTGTGTGCATATAAATGTATTCAATTAGCACTCAAATCTTGAGTTATCTCCTGATGGAAGGCAAAACCTTTTGAATTGAGTCCCATGCAAGAAATACTGTGTCATTTAACTCACAAAAGGATGCTATGCACTTAACAGATAATGACTGAAGAGGATTTTGCTGTATTGCCTGCTCAGCTGCTTGCGAGGACAAAGGAAATAATTCCCCTTTTCGGATCCTGTGGGGTAATGAGGAAACCCTCTCTGCACTGATCTCAAATAACACCGAGCCGGGGAAAGGAAATAGCCCGATAGGCTAAAGTGGCTGGAATTTCATTGTCATGGTCTTCCATGTGCTTTCCATGTTTTGTCTGTGCTGCTAAGCCACTGGCTAACCTGTCTCTGAACCTGGCACCAGCACACAGAGATTACTCACCCTGGATACTGCACTCCAGCAAATGCAGAATTAGCCCCGGCTAAGTAATCTTGTTAGCGTGATTCAATGTTAAATGGATCTCGATTAAATGGGCCTTTATATTGTCCCAGCTGGAGATGATAAGCCTCCACGAGGACGTGGCAGGAGAGCGAAGGAAATTGCTTTCCTTCAGCCTGGGACGGTTAACCCCAGCAAACACCTTCTGCTCCTTCCCTCCTTCGCTGGGACTGCCTTGCAGGGACCTCCCGCAGCGGGAGAGCCGGCGCGGGGCCGAGCTGCCTCCCTCTGGGACAGCAACGTGCCAGGAGCTCAGCTGTAACGGGGGGTGTCCCGGTGTGGGAGGCAATCCTGATGGGCTCTCTCCACGGTTCCTTTATGAAGCTAACAAGTTATTTGCTAGTGCTCCGTTCATCCTGCCCGTCTCTCCAAGTGCTGGTCCTGAGGTGTCTGAGCATCCTGGAGTCAGCGCAGCCGTTGCCACCAAGAGCTTATTAAGCAGCAGACACTGCGGGAGGCAGTGGAAATAGCTGGAGTCTCATCGGAAAAGTAATAGATGGCTTAAACGTGCCCCTGAGATTTCTCGGGGATGGCCTGGGGTTTATCTGGACGAGATGGAAATCAGCCTCACCGGTGTTTGGGAACCTGACACTTCATTGCTCCGTGCTGTTAGATGTGGCAGCGCGCGCCGTCCGAGTGAGAGGGACTTGGCCTTGAAGTCCCCCGGGGTCTTCACAAGTGGAAGCAAAACCCACGGGGCACCAGTGCAAGGGAGATGGCAGGGGACAGAGGATGGCAGCTCTTGGTCAGGGCTCCGGGGGATGCGGAATTGCAGATGGAAGCGGCAGTCAGAGAAGAAAAGTCAGATATTGCAGCTCATCTGCGGCCCCCGCTCATGGGCAGCGTTAGGGTACCAGCTTGCTGGTACCGGTGGCAAGGTGGGCACGGAAATGCCCGTCCTTCCTCTCCATGTTCTCCTTTCACATCTCTGCTCTGGTCCTGCTATGCGTGAGTCAAACAAATCTGCCCAATCGCTTTCTGAATGGACTCCAAAATAAAGATGATCGGCACGGAGTAAGAGGATGTGACAGGACACATGTAAAATGTCCACTTTGCTGAGAGTCGTACGATATCTTTTTTTCCAGACCTTTGACAGAAAGATGATAAACATGCGGTTACTTGAATTTTTCCATAAATTTTGCATTTGAGGTGGATTTACAGACTTACTAAGTTTTCCAGACATGAATCCCTGTACTGCAAAAGCAGCCAGCTTGGGAATGGCTGCAGACAGACTAGAAATGGTATAATCTATTAGAGATTTCCTTCATTATCCCTCTAATCAAGGCTTCTATCAGTCTCTTTGATGCACTGCTGGAAAAAAAGATCTTCAAGTAAACTGATGCTGGAGATAATTAATTAACTTGACGTCCTTCTGCCTTAGAGACAGAGACAGTATAAGAACGAAGTGGTGTCCTTTGCAATTACTGACTGCAGTTTTTCATCCTAGCGCTGACAGTTTGTAGGACATGAGGAAGAAAAGCATTTTACCAAAATTTCAGGCTTTGGAATGTATTTTCCTGCTTATTTCTCATGCTGTTGGATAACAGTCTTGCTGGTGAAAAATTCCTTTAATCCCTGAACACTTTTGGTGTGGTTTAGACTGGTGAGGTTCCTTCCTTGTGTTTTCCTCCCAGCAAATCCTCCCAGTTCTGCCATCTTCCCATGAAATGCACCTTTAGTAGGATAAAAGAGGATATCTAGAATAAAACCTGATTCAGCAGAGTGATCATTCCCTTGCACGTTGCTGTAGCATTCTGCTGGGCAGACAGCGACGTTTTCCTGGGGGTTTGGCAGTCGGGAAGGGGAATGATGTCTGTTCTGGGAACCTGCCTTTTCCATGCAGCCAAAATGCTTTTTCCAAATGTCTGTGAAAATCTTGAGACATGATTTGTCTTTCTAATGAATTAAGATAAGATTTAAATTACCCTGTCAAACCAGACCTGGGAAAGCTAAGAAGGGGCCCAGTTCACTCAGACGTCTTTTCCCTTTACAAAATGCATCCTTCTCTCCTAAGATTTCTTGTGTTCCCAGCCTTTGAACTCCTGAAAAAAAACCATTTTTAACTAGAATCAAGTCTATTTCCCCTTAAATTTCCCATTTTTGGCACTGTTTGAGCTGCCAGCCTGGTGCATGCATGGGCGGACTGTCACAGCTCTACACTGCGGGTCAATCAAAACAGCTCAAAGTGGATCCAAAAGTATCAGTAAAAAAAAAAACAAATGCCCCATTTCCAAAGGAAATTTCTCCAGTAGTATCGTATGGGCAAGACTGTTGAATTAGGAAAGTTTTACAGGAAAAGCAGGGATTTGGTTCGTTGTCAGCAGCCTGCACACGCGGCACGGATTTATGACACGGCACGCCGCTTTAATTTGGTTGAGATCTAGCAATTTGTCACCAGAGATTTGCAAGCAAATCAATTAATACTTGTAAGAGTTATTAAAAATTGTAAAGAAGCCAGGGATAGGATTGCTGGAGCAGCAGAAAGTTTTCTTTCTGGAAAACTGCTGTTTTTGGTGCAATGAACCTTCCCTGGTGAACTTTTACATAACAGAAAGACCAAATCTATAGACCCGAGGCCATGCACCGTTGCTCATTCATATGTTTTAATACCGCTCCTCCTCTGCCATGTGTTTATGGGGTGTCTCATCATTGGGAGCTCCTGTGGGGGTACCAGAACTCTACTGGTGGCAAATAATATCTCCTGATGTCTGCGGTCCCGTTTGCAGCATTACCTCGTTCATTGCCACATTGCAGCATCTTACCTCATTTTCCATAGTTAAGGGGAAAATTGTAGCTGGCGAATGTGTCCTCTCAGTCTAGCACTTTATCTGTGTTTTTGTTTTTGTTTTTTTTTTTTCTCCGTCAAAGTCATTAAGAAATTAATGCTTTGGTGATTTGTTTGTGGCCTCTGCTCGGCTCCTGATGAGGTTATAATAAGGATTACAGACCTGAAATAGGAGCTTTGCTGGCTGCGTTTTGATGCGATGCAGACACCTTGCAAGGGGTGGTTTCCATGCAGAGCAAGCCACGGGTCCTCGAAACCAGCTTGCAGGGAGGGCATCACGTGTCTGCATTAAAAACTCCGCTCCCTCCAAAGGCTCTGCAACCTTTGCTCTCTTGGAAAAACAATTCTGCAAATGTGAGTCAATAGGGAAGCAAATGTTTAAATAATGTTTCTGAGGTATTTGCCTGGCGTGACTTTTTTCGACATCTAACCTGTTTGTAGAGGCAGCTATTGGAGAGCAAACCTCCCTGCTGTGCTGTCACAGACCCTGCAGCGACTCCGGTCACCCGGCTGCTTCCCTCGAGCTGCTGCGGGAACGTGCTGCATGTTTCCATGTGGCCACCTTTGGAAAATCAAGGAATTCCCTTGTCCTGACTAAGCAGGGGCCAACTGCTGTCACGACAGAATATTTTCCTCTTCAAAAGCCTGCCAAAGCGTCTGCCTGTAACCTTTAACCATCTGAAAATGGCCATTATAAAGGCAACTCTCTCACAACTGGTAATTCCTCACCCTGGTCTATAAGTACTGAAAAGCTCCTAATAAACATCCTTTCTCACACACTCCTTGCACACAAAACTCTTTTTTTAAAAAAAAATCTGCTAATTAATTTTAAGCCTCTTTGTGGCAAAGCCTAAGAAGTGGATTTACCGAGATACCAGGGGGTCCATCTGGTGCAAAAAGCTCGCTTCCTTGCCAAAGTATTTGTGTTCCAGTGAGAGGGAGAGCGCGTCTTAGGCCTAGACATTTCCCATTGGCACTTGTGCTGGTGGTGCTAACCGTTGGCGAAGTTCTTAGTGTTTTGGGGTGACGACGAAGAGATTCCTCTGCCAGAAGCCAAAGTGGTTTTCTTCTGTACTGCTTCCATATGTGGAACATGTGCAAGATGTTGTCTCCTTATGTTATTGCTTCCAAATAATGGTATCTGGCAGTGCCAGGGTTTAGAAGGGGGACAACTAAAGCACAGTGGGATCCGGTAAAGCTTTGGAAGTCTGGACTTTCTAGGAGGCCATTGAAATAAAGGTCTTCAGGTGGAGCATTGAGTTGTGTCACTGTGAACTCCACTAAGCACATCTGCATTGCACAGACACCCACTAGATAACTGTAGCTGGGGGAAATAAAGGCAGGATCCCCAATGTCTTTGCCCTTCTCAAGGGGAAATGCAAAGACTTCGTAACAACGCTGAGAATTTTTACAGTGCATTGCAAGAAATTCAGAACTTTGCGGTACCAAAGGACAAGGATTCAGATCATTCTGTTCCCAAAGGAAAGGCTCTTATATGTCAACAACGGGAAAACCAGCTCAGGGAATCAGTATCTGCAACACGCAACCACGAGGCTTGTATGCAGCCACGTGCAGTGACACACAGACATATCCTTTTTCTCTCTCCTTCTGCAAAAGCCATTCCTTGCCTTTCATCACCTTGATTGCCCTTGCGTGGTTTCTAATTCTGATGCATCTTTTTACATCCTTGTTAGTGCAAACTTTGTTTCAACTCCCAAAAAGCTTTGGATTGGTTTGGGGGTTTGAAAAGCCAGGGGAAGAACTGCTCCAGCAAGAAGAGCTACTTATTTTAACTGAACTATTCCCTTGTGCCGATTAGAAATACACTTGCTCATGGCAAGAGAAGAGTCTGCTGAATGAAAAAATAATATGAAGTGGGTAGAGAGAATTATTCAGGCTTTTAAGTGTGTTCTGAATGCAATGGAGAGTTAAAAATGTAAATATGAAATTCACTGCTGCTCACCATGAAGGGACATCACATCCTTCTAAGCTTAACTGCTGTTTGAGATGCTTTGCCTTAGCTGCTGTTTGAGATGCTTTTCTTTCTGTTCTCTCTTTCAGCAAAGAATAAACCATCAGATAAACCTGCACCAGAAGACGCCCATTGAAGGAGTCAGGAGCAGGTAGGGATTTTGCTTTCGACAATATCCCTGAGAGATGTTTGCTTGTGTTCTTGATGAGGAGCCGTGTCCTCTGTAGGACCTGGTCAGGAGGAGGCCGAGTGACCCAGCATGGTCATTGCTCGGCTGGAAACAAGCTCAAAGCGGGTTTCTCTGCCTCTCCAAGTGCTGGCATGGAGAGCCATGCTCGCTCTTTGCCTTTTTGCAGGCTTCTCATGAAAAGACTGGGCAGAGAGAAATGCTCCTTCCCAAGTCTCTCTCTATGCTGTGTATATGGAGATAATGCAGCTGCAAGTGATGTCGCAGTGTTGTGTTTGCGTGTGGCACCATTGCAGGGTTCAGCCTGAACACCTGGATTCCGAGAAACTGAATATTGACGCGCATGTCCTTTAAATCGTTAGTCTAAATCGTTAGTCCAGATGTTTGAAATCTTGACAAGTTTTTTTTTCCCAAAAGTGATCTGAAGTCATTTTCATTTTGTGCCTCCCTGCCAAAACCTTCTTTAGAGGAGTTTAAATTGTTCAAAAACTGGACGTGTTGTTAGAAGTTAAATGACAAGGCTGTATTTCATTTGCATTTTTAATCTAGCTCCAACTATTTTCCCTTGGTTTATGATCAAGTCTGACTTTATCTTGAACTTCAGTCCTGTGAGACACATTTAGCTTGTGGCTGATTACATGCAATGGGGGAGAAAGGGCTTTAACTGGGATCTTGCTTTATTCTCGATGGGCTGTATGGATTGGGACTTGGGAGGGTCGTACAGCTGGGGGGCTGCTTGCATTTAATGTGGTGCAGAGTGAGCACCACAGTGAATGGTGCTGGCTGGGGAGAAGGGCCTGGTGCCCTTTGGGTGGGCCAGGAAACTCAGGGAAGCTCCAGGGAAAAGACAGGGCAGCTCACAGTGGTCACTCAGGAGGCCAGAATCATCAGTCACTGGATTTACCTGGATTTCAGAGCCAGGTAAAATGTTGCTGCCTGGGCTTTTCATTCTGGGGCAAAGCTAGGAGAACCGAAATCAGTTGTGTAGTGGATTTGCTTAAGGCAGATGCTGACTTGCTCTGCCTGTGCTCCACGTCTTCCAGGAACGATGCAAATGTGCTTTGGGCGACACTGAGCTGATCAGCCCGGGGAGAGGCAGAGCTTGCTCTGGGCGCCAGGTTCTCATGCTCGTTTCCTCAGGAGGAGGGTGAAGGGAGCACGTCGGCCTGCGAAGGGCTCTGCGCACAGCCCTGGGGTGGTGGGTGGTCTACTGGAGTCTCCAGAGAGGAAACCAAGACGGTGGGGAATGTAATGAGAAGTGGCGGCTTTGCCTGCTCTGCATCCTGTGCCACAGTCCTCTGCTTTCTGAGTCAGAAATGTTGATGTCTTTTGGATAGGAGTTGCTGTTGCAATGAAGATATTGGGGTTTTGTGCCTGTGCCTTATAGAAGGTCAAGTTTTTCATTTCCTTAGCCAGAGGCTTGGCTCAGTAACATGCTGCAGGCTCAGGCTTAAGTTAAGCTCTTCTCAGTGAGGCCGATGTGCGTGTCCAAGCTGCTGGCTGTAAGGGAATGCGGTTGCTGATGGGTTTACATTTAAGTGCATGTGTAATTGCTTTGCCAATTTGTGCATGCAGTTGTAGTCTCTTGATACAACTGAAATGGAGGTTCCTCTTTCTTAAAACAACTCCAGAGTCTTTGCACTTCTCTGCACGCTGGGACCTGATACTGGAAGCTGCCCTGGGCAGGTCAGAGCTGATGCCCAAGAGCAGTGCAGAGCTTTGCAGCACTTTTGGAGTGAACACATGGCTACCTGCACAGATAGTGCCATTGTGGAGGGTGCTTGAGAGTGTGCATTTACGTGCTGTTCTCAGCTCTGGCATGATGAGGTGCTTACCCGTTTTCCTCTCCCAAATGGCCAAAGGGCAGCAGGTTCCCAGCACAAGCTGCTGCCTGGGGTTGGGTGCTGCTAAATGGGCAGTGAATGTGCTATGCTAAGGCCCCTGCTTATTCCTGGCCTCCCTCTCCTCCCGTCCCCTGCAGTGACACGGTGGGCAGACCTGGCAACAGGGCACGCAAGGACAGAGGTCCCAGGGGGTGGCCAGATGGCCTCGGCTGCCTTTAAAGGGTTTATCCCGAGAGGCAGCTGTCTGGTTTGAAATCCAACCAAGAGCCAGGTAGGAAGCAGTGCCCCGCTGCTGTACCAGGCGTTTAGGGGCCACGAGCTGGCACCTGCCGAGACTTTTGCATTAGCTCCCGGGGACAGCAGTGGGTTTCAGACAGGCTCTCAACTGGCATCTGTTCGCTGAGCCCCTGCCTCCCCTCACTGCAAGGCAGGAGCTCAGGAATCCCATGTAGACCAGAGACGTGATGGCCAAGAGAGGCAGGGAAGGAGGGCCTGTCCCTCGAGACCGCGCTGAGCGTGAGAGAGCTGTTCCTTCCAGAGCAGATTAGAAGATGCTGAACTGTGGATACCTGTCTTAATTAATGCTTTAAATAAGGTACAGCCGGAGCCGAGGAAATAATCAATAGTGAATCGTCTACTCGGCAAACTCAGCTGCTTTCTGTGGGTGAGTTATCTGTAAGCAGCTTGCAGCTTTCTCCATTCATTCATTATTTAGAATTATTTCCCAAATAATTCCTTCAAATTGCTTTTGCTCTGCAGATTGTTTGCAAGGAGTGTGTTGAGAGCGTTTGATATTCGCTCGTCAAGCTGTGATCATTAGTTTTCGGTGGGCCAAGCAGGGCACGTGGCCTCATGCCTGGTCTCCGCGCGGAGCACCCGGCACTTGCGCTTCCCTTTAATGAATTCCGAATAGCTCTGGGCAAATGTTCCCGGCTCTTGGTGCAGCGTTCCTGCTGCAGCCTCGTTAGTTGTCCTCCACTACGAGACTTGTCAGAGTAGGAGCTGCAGGAAGGATTTGGAGTCCATCTCTCCTATTTTTTTCTCCTATTTTGCTTTTTTTTCCTGAGTAAGTCCCCTTTTACTCTATTAATATTATCCTTTTGCTGCATCGGTGATATCAGTAGCAAGAGCTTCAAGGTAAGCAAGTCTGAGCAGCCAGTGGCAATTTCAGTGTCATGGTTCCACTTGGGCCACGGCTCTAACCCTAGCACTAAAAATGCCCGGGGACATTTGAAGCCCTGTATCCCCTAGCTTTGCTTTGCAGCCTGCACTAACGATGCCGGTGTCCGAGCGTGCAGGGGCTCTGCAGCCACAGCCCGAGCCCTCCTTTAGACCTGGGGCTGTGTGCAGGGCGGCCGTGCCCCTGCCGTGTCCCTGCGTGTTCTTGCAGGGCTCCTTCTGCACCCGTGGGTGCTGAATGCTGCTCCCCGTGTCACCCCCCGGCCCTCGCAGCGCCGAGGAGCCTGTGGCAGTCGCGATGATTAAAAGGGTTTCTGCTTGATCAGAACTGGAGTGAGGCTCATTTCAGGTAGCCGCCAAGCAGCTGCTGGACGGTGCACGGTCTCATTTACTGCTGCCACGAGCGGGATTGTTTTAAGCAGAGGACGTAAATAGGCTCTGACATGAATCAAAGAAAGCACCAGCTGCAGGTCAGCCGCGCGCTGGGGATTCACGCCGGGTATCCGCGGAGAAGCCAGGCAGGAGCCTGCTGCTTTCCCCGCCGGGCTGCTGCAACGTGACAGGTCTCCTGCCTTGGCAGCACCATTATGCCCCACCACAAGCTGGATCTTACCCCTGGTTCTTGCCCCTCTGGCTGCAAAAGAGGAGCTCTGGCACCTTGGGCACGCTGGCGTCCCGAGGGGACAGGGGACAGGGTGGGCAGCACCCATGGACACTTTGCTGAGAGCTGTGACCCAGCAGAGCTGCAGGCCCTGATTCGGAACAGGAGCCCTCGGTAGGCTGGGAATGTTGGGAATACCCTGGGGTCTTGTCCCAGCCCAATGCCCCTCCCTGCCTGGGGGTGAATGAGGACAGCTTAATGGATGGAAAAGTGTCCTCTCTTGCTCTGTAGCCCTGTCACTGTCCCCCAGATCCAGACTCCGTTGCTTCTCCGGGGTGGCCACAACACCTAAAAACAAACAGATCCATAGTGGAAACACGGGGCCTGCACAGAATAGCTACAGAGCACCCTGCATCCGCTGCCCCTCCTCGAGAGGTGCCAGACACGAGCAAGCCCCTGGGCCTGCATCTCCCCTGCTCACTAACCTGGTGCTGCGTGAGCATGGGGAGAGCTTGGGGTTTTTTTTCCTTTTTTTTTTTTACTTTCCTCTCCTCCCTTAAGTCAAAATCAATGATGATGACAGAGTTATAAGGTGAGCGATGGGAAAGGAGAAGAAAGCACCCGGTGTCAAATTTGATGCAGGAGGCAGTTAGAGGAACCTATTACGAGTTCTGTTGCCTTAGGGTATGTTGGTGGGTACATAGGAGAGTGTAATGTCAGCGAAACGGGAGAGCAGTCTCATTCCCCTTGAACCCGTATCATTAATGTGGAAGGCATACATTGTCAGCTATTAGTCTGCAGGGGAGGGAGAATAGCATGAGATGTCTTAGTTTGGAGATGGAGCCTGACTCATCGTCATCCGAGTGTGAACTAGAGTAACTGTTGTTGTTGTTGTTGTTATTAAAATATTTGGTCAAAGAGGGGACTTTGAGAGCCTTACTCCCTGTCATTACAGTTTCTGATGAGTAAAGTCTGCAAAACACAATGGTGTTTGGGAGAAAAAAAACACTCATTTTCTGCTGCTGTGTGTTTGGTATCTGCGATATCAGGCTGCTTTCCAAGGAAATTAAGCTTTGGGGAGCTCGCTGTTGTGTCGGACAGAGGGACTGGCCCTTATGCTTCTCTTCCTTGCCTTTCCCCTTGAATACTTCGGGCAATTTGAGCAAGTCTGGAAAGCCTCATGGAGAGCTCAGAGACAGTGAAGGTCTTAACAAGTTTCAGCGTTACGGGCAGTGGGGTGGAGAATCACTTCTTTTTAATTAAAATTAAAATTTTTAATCACCTCTTTTAATTAAAAAGTCAGAGAACCTTCTGTGGGGAGTGAGCAGTTGCAGCCTGGGATTTAGCCTGGGCAGAAATGTTGCAGACCTGGATTGAAATCCAAAGCTTGTATTGCTCCCTGCTTGGAAGCGAGCCTTTCCGTGAGCCTGCCTTGCACCTCAGCAGGAGTTTTGTCCAAGGGCGCCCTGCCCAGCCTCTAACAACCCCCCCCAAAGGCAAGTCCTGTGGATGCTGTGCCCCACAGAAGCAGAGGGTGACGGGTCACGGCCCAGCACCTTGACTCCCTGTCTCTGCCTTACCCACTTGACACCGTTTGCTTCATTTCGGAAATGTAAATAATTCCTAGGGCTCTGCTAATCCCGAGATTACATGAGTAATTCCTGCTTGCATTAATGGGAGGTTCTTTCTCAAATTCTGTGCGTGTGAATGAGTGTCACACGCTCTCGCTCCCTAAGCCTGTGTGAACTGCTGAAACGGAAACCTCCCGTCCTCCAGTGCCGAGCGCGGTCAGAGGATGTTCGGAAAGGAAACACAAAATTAGATCCTTTGCCTCGGGACATTCATTTTTTTGGAGGTACATTGCAAATGATGTCTATTATTAGCTCTGCTAGCCCTTCCCTCCTCTGCCTCGCTTTGACATTGTGGCTTTCTGTGACGAAGGCACCGACCTCAGAGGGGCTGCGGCGGTGGCCGGGGTCCTGCTGCGGGAGGTGTGTGCTGGCGAGCAGAAGCAGGGGGCACCTTGAGCCCCCCGTGCCCCTCTGCACAGCCCTCCTGTGTCTTGGGAAGGAGGAAGGCGCCCGCTCCCACGGGTGCTCACAGAGCCCGCAAGCAGACTGGGAGCCCCCAGGGATTTCGCGGCTCCGCTGCGGGCTCCGTGCACGTGAGCTGCCTCCAGGAAGCCCTTGGGTTCCCGCTCCCACCCGGGCCGCTGCGTTAGCACTGGGAATGCTGGCATCCCCTCTCCCACTCCAGGTGGGAGCAGGCAAGCTGTACAGGTGCTTGTGGCCCCCGCAAGCCCACGGATCCCTCCACGCTGGGATGCTGAGATCCAAATCCCAGAGGACAGGCCAAGAGGAACCCTGCAACACGGGGCAGGGCACAGAGGCAGGGCAGCGGACTCGGCTTGCTCGCTCATGAGAACCACCAAATTTCCCTCTGCTGCTCACGGGGGCAAATAATTAATTATTCCAGTTAATGAAGATAAATTGCAGGAGCCACTTTGCAGAAACACGGTGGGTCAGCAGCGAGCCATTCCTCGAGGCAGTGTCACCAGGGCAGGTGAGGGAGGTGGCGGTTCCCAGCGCTGGGAAGCAGGTCCAAGGGGTGCTGATATCAGGAGGTGCAACGTGGCTGTGGCCAGGAGCCCCGGATAGGGAAGTTGATGTATTAGGAGCTGATGTATTAAGTATTTAAGGTTTTCTTTTTCTTCTTTTTTTGATAGACAGATCCTGTCATATGTCAATCAGTGCTGCCGGTCCGGGGCCGTTAGCTGAGCGCCGAGGCAGGCTGACACACGTGTGGTGGCTTCAGAGCCCCCGCAGCCTCGGGGGCTGTCACTCAGCTCCTTCATTAGGAGGAAAAAAGCATCCGAGACCCTTCGCTTCCCACCGTGGTTTTATTGCAAAGGTCTCGCGAATCCGGGTTCGCTTCTGCATTTGGGTTGCCAAATGGAAATGAGGTTCCTTATTTAGGGAGTGGTTAAGTAGTTCGGAAAGGTAGGAAGCCAATTGGACATGGGGGGATATGGGGCTGCTGCTGGATTTTGGGCGAGAAGAAGGTGGAAAAGCTACAAAAATCTTCATGCTGCAGAGCTGTGAGGTCTGCGTCGCAGCAGGATCGGCTGCAAAAACGCAGTTAGCTGCGCAGCGAGATTGCTTTTATTATTCCAAAAACATAGAGCTGATATTTATTTCATTAGAGTAAACCTTTCTGTAGCTGGTAAATGAATTCCAAGAAGTAAGAGGAACCCCGGGATCAGGGACTTTACTTCATTTGGGATTGTGTGCAGCTAATATTCTGGTTAAATAAATACATTTTACTAATTGGATTACTCAGACAGTGTAATATACTGCTGGATTTCCAACCCGATGCTAATAAATTGTGTGAAGAACTTAATCATGTTAGCTTCCAAAAAGCTTGTAAGAGATGAAATTAAAAAATAAGTAGAAGTTGACGTCTATTGCATTTCACAGTGTCTTCATTTTCCTCATCCTTCTTAGAGTTCTCCTTGCCGTAGCGTGGCGGCTGTGGATTTTTTTCTTTTTAATCTGCTTGTGATTAGGCGAGACAGGGACTTAGACCTGGCACTATAGGAGGGTGGCCCTAGGTTTGCAATGGGGACTGCGGGTGATTGTGCCAGCAAAATGAGGAGCAAGAGGCAAAATTGATTGTTAGGGGAATATTGCTTATTTGGTACTAAATTTGCCTGTGCATTTCCAGTGTTTCCAGTGTTTCCTTGTGTTTTTTTTTTTTTCTTTTTCTCTTTTTTATTTTATTTTTATTGGATAGAAGTGTAGAAGAGTGAATGTCTTCCCCTCTGCAGGAATCAGTGACAAATGGCCTGCTAAAACCAGATAACTTGTAGCCCCATCAATAGAATAACACCAGGGGTTAGGTAGCGAGCTCCAGATGTATTACTTAAGCCTCAGCCAGCTGTCAATAGAGTCTGTGCTTCCTGAGAGGCAAATGCCAGGCGGAGGGATCCCCGCTGCTCCGTGGGATGGAAATAGCCTGGTGTGTGAGTGCCCCTTGGCGTGAGCATCGCAGTGCTCTGGAGCATGGGCATCGAAGCTCTGCTCCTCAACTTGCTCCTGAGCTGCCGCTTTGAGCTCCGTGATTTTTTTGTACGCCTTTGATACATCAAAATGGCAATAATTGTTGTATCAAAGGGCACGTGGGGGAATAATTTGCCGTTGTGAAGTGCTGTGAGCCTCACCTGAAGCACCTGGCTGCGGTGATGGGCACTAGAAAGGGGACTTGCCAGTCCTTGTAACAGAGTTCTTTCCCAACGAAGGTTTCAATGGGTGGCTTAGTGCTGGCGACCAGCAGAACACGCTCATGCTCAGCAGCAAGTGCTTGAAGGGCAGGGAGTTGTGATGAGGTGTTGCTGGGAGCCTCTGAAGTGGATGGATTGCGCACCGAGCTCCATGCTCCACCAGGATGCAATGTCCTTGGCATCCGCCAGGGCTCTGGCAATCCTGTCCTCGGCCCCAGTGAGACCCTCGTGTTTATAACATGATGCAAGAGGGGAGGCAGCATCTGAACCGGTGATTTCCCTGGAGCTAGCAGTTCTCATAGGAGAGCAGGAGGCAAAATTCAAGGCAGGTCCTGTTCCCACCTGAATTCTGACTGTCCAGGCCGAGCTCTGACAGCAGCCCGCGTGGCTGCAAACACCCCTGGGAAAGAGCTCGCGTGGGCAAGAGGGAAGGAGCTTTGCAGCATTTTCCATTTTCATCCATTTCCACAAACCTAAGAGAATGGGGGTGATGCAAGTGACTGCTGCAGCCGGCTCGGAAAAGCAGGTTCGAAACCGATGCACCCAGATGCGAGTATTGGATCTTGAGTGTATTGGATCTCGATCTCAGGGTCCTTTCAGGGACCCTGAAATCCTAAAAGCAAAGTCCGGACTGGCATCCACAGCTGGTGCACAGGCTCTCTGAACCTGAGAAGGGAGAAGCACTAAACACCAAACTAACAAACCCTCTGCCCTGATGTGGTCCCCCCTGCTCCTGCACCGTTTATATATGCTCCTGATCAAAGTTTCCTTTTTTTTTTTTTATTCCCATGTTTAAAGAAGCATTGTCTGCATGGGGTCTCACCCTGCACTTATTTATATTTTTGTTCGCAGCAGGACTTAAAAACAACAAGCCAACCCCTGAAATGGAAGCAGCTTCCCCATAATGTGAGCCTCATTGAAATACTAATAACCAGGTTTTGATGCAGCTTTGAGGGTATTAATGCAAATGTTTTTCTGACTCTCCAGGTTTAATAGCAACAGCTTATAGAACTCTAATTAGCATAACAAAATTCAGTGATGAGGAGTAAAAGGCTTGTCTTGTTTGATGTTTCCTGGCAATTAGCAAGAATAAGGATTTATGCAGCGTTCCAGGTTCTCGGCTCACGAGAGCGCGGAGCGCTTGCAGCAGGTAACTCATCATCCTCACAGGAGGTCGCAGCTGGTGTCAATCCCTATGGGTATAAGCTGAAACCCAGGCAGTTCCATCTCCAGGTGAGGAGGAACTTCTTTCCTGTGAGGGTGCCCGAGCCCTGGCACAGGCTGCCCAGGGAGGCTGGGGAGTCTCCTTCTCTGGAGGTCTTCAAAACCCGCCTGGATGCCACTCTGTGCCCTATCCTAGTCCATCTATGCCTAGTCCATCTAGGTGGGACTAGATGATCTCTAGAGGTCCCTTCCAACCTCGAACATTCTGTGATTCTGTGTCTCTGTCCCCGGCCACCCAGACGTGCTCCTGCAGCCGCGTGTGTCAGCGAGCTCCTGGGCACGGAGATGCTGTGGGTGGCTCGGGGACGCCTGCAGGATGTCTCGGGGGTGTGCGCACAGTGAGTCCTACACGTCCCATGTTTGACCCGATGCTTTGTGGAACACAGCAGCTACGCTTGTGTTTTGGGCCGGGCAGAGTAGAAGGTCAAGAGAAAGGAGGGGTGTTGCTGGAGGGACAGAGCGAGGTTGCTCTGTGCCTGCCTTGAGCGCTGCTTTCCGACCAGGGGCCTTTCTCCTTGTGCCCATGGGGATTTGCAGGTCTCAGGTGGCCACAAGCGCCTTCTTCCCTTCCTTCCCCCTTGCGCTTTGCATAAGAGGGAGTGGATTTCACATCTGGAGACTCTGTCCAGTTCTGGGCTCCCCAGGACAAGAGGCATGTGGAGCTGCTGGAGAGAGTCCAGCGCAGGGCTACCAGGATGATCAGGGGCCTGGACCATCTGCCCTATGAGCAAAGGCTGAGGGAGCTGGGCCTGTTCAGCCTGGAGAAGAGAAGGCTGAGGGGGGACCTGATCAGGGTCTATAAATACCTCAAGGGAGGCAGTGAGGAGGAGGGGGCTGGCCTCTTTTCAGTGGTGGACAACGATAGGACTAGAGGAAACGGCCACAAACTGAGGCACCAAAAATTCCACAGGAACTTAACAAGCCTCTTCTTGACAGTGAGGGTGACAGAGCCCTGGAATAGGCTGCCCAGAGAGGTTTTGGAGTCTCCTTCTTTGGCGATCCTTAAAACCCACTTGGATGCAGCCCTGTGCCACGTGCTCTAGGTGACCCTGCATGTGCAGGGGGGTTGGACTGGATGACCTCTGAGGTCCCTTCCAACCATAAGCATTCTATGATTCTATGAATTAGGATACAATATCAATGCAGTTCCTACCATGCCACATGCTGCCCCATAGGGATAAAAAGCATCCTCTCAGGAGATGCACGTGAGGCTCATGACAGCAGATTGCCATGCTCTCTCTGCTCCAGTATGATAAAGCTTCTGCCCACTTCCTCCAAACATTTTAAGAGGAGCTAGAAAGTCCCCAAAGCTCTTTTCCCCAGCACTAACCCAAGGAGGTCAAATAAATTAGTCGTGACTGCAAGAAGAAAACCAAGATTACGTTGCACAGGTCTGAAAAGTCCCTCCCTGAATATTCAGGAGCGCTTTGTTGTCTAGCTATTGGCCATTCAAGTAGGCTGGAAGACTCTGTTGACGGGTGAGCCAAAGTAGTCCCAAGCACAAGGACACACTGACACACTGCACACGTGGCATTACACCAAACTGGAGCGATGGATTTTACTATGTGAGTCTCATGACTCTGAGCTGACAGACTTGCATATGCCAAGACCCTGGTCACCCTTCCTCCTTTTGCTCCCTTTCTGCTAGGAGTGCCTAAAAAGAGCAAAGGAAGATCACAACAAACCTTGCATCACTCTAAGCTTGCTGCACCCGCTAAGCACAGCCCTCTCCCTGGTGAGTAACGGATGGGAGGAAGGAGAGGAGTGGCAATTCTGCCATTTCTATCTGCACAACAGATGCTCTTCAACCTGTTCATCAATGACTTGGACGATGGCACTGAGTGCACCCTCAGCAATTTTGCGGATGATACCAAGCTGGGTGGAGTGGTCTACACACCGGAGGGCTGTGCTGGCATTTGGAGGGACATGGACAGGTTGCTGAGGTGGGCAGAGAGGAACCTCCTGAGGTTCAATAAGGACAAGTGCAGGGTCTTGAGCCTGGGGACAAGTAACCCCAGGCATCAGTACAGATTAGGGGTCGACCGGATGGAGAGCGACTCCACAGAGAGGGACCTCAGAATCCTGGTTGACACCAAGTTAACCATGAGTCAGCAGTGCCCTCGTGGCCAACAAGGCCAATGGGATCCTGGCTGCATCAGGAGGATGTTGCCAGCAGGTCGAGGAGGCTGCTGCCCACTGCTTTCCTCATGGACCTCAGCAATCACACTGGTAAATCTGCTACTGGACGTTTTCAGCAAAACATTTCAGTTATAGAAAAGCAATGTTTTCCAGTGGAAAGAAATGTTTTATCCATCATCCTGCAATGAGTCCCGATCAACACCCATCCCCGGTACAGCTGGAGACAGCTAGTGCAATGAGTGCCAGCTATGTGCATTTTGAAAACCCTACCTCAATGTAAAAAGGATACTTTACAACTGCAAAAATCTAAGCCCTGATGGCACAAGGTTTATTATCTGTAGTGCTGCTGGAATCAGGCACAGCAGTACTGTATGCTTCTGAATATAAAAGCTCTATTCTTCAGAGAAGTCCTTTTTCTATTAATGAGATTCAGCCTAATGGGACCAAAAATTACTTTAAAAGACATTTCCTTTTTGCTTTTCAAGGGCTTTTTTTTTTTTTTTTTTACAGTCCAAATTGACTGGGTATCAAAGATAAGGGGAAATATTTCAATAGCAAGAGCTTTTATAATTAAGCTTTGTAGCCTACATAATGGAGATATAGACAAATTCAAGTAAAAATAATTACTATTTTTGCAGGGCTTGCTTCCATTCCTCTGCCTCCTTTTCTTTTCCCCCTTCCATTTTCCCCTTCAGAACCACACAATGAGCTGTGCCTTACATATGCAAGAGTAGCTTGATGCAGCTCCATCCCCTGAGCTCCTGTTTTCCACTGTGTTTTAGAAGGGAAGACCTGTTCAATCTTTAACTATATGCAGACCTCCACGCAGGGGAAGACCTACCATTCTTGCAAGGAAGCAAGTGCCTCCTGAAGGGCTTCATCTTCAGTAACTCTTCATACCACCTATCCCTTCACATGGGGGAAGAAACAATGTGAGACGCCTCTGAGAGACTTGCAGATGATGCCAAAATGGGCACAACATTTATCTTTTTCCTGCCTCTAGGACCTCTCGCAGTCACTGCAGCATTTTAAAGGTCTCAGTGATTTTAGCCAGCTTCTTCAGCAAACTTGGGCATATCCCATCTGATTGTTTGAACTTTCTGTGTGTGCAAATATATATATATAAGTGTGTGTGTGTATATATATATATTTATATATAATTTTGCAATGTGCTCCCAGTT